>VDFB02061300.1:0-14328 GCA_007258455.2 Sequoia sempervirens | reverse complement strand
GTTGCAATGATGTTTGAGCTTGATTTTGTTGTGAAGCTTGAGAAGCGTGCGTGGCTATAGGTGCTTGCTGAATTGTTTGATATTGTTGGAGCAATTGTTGGTATGCTTTGAATCCAGCATTGTAATGGCCTACTTGGCTTGGTCGCAATGGTGGTGGTGGGAGGTTGTGATGTAAGGGGTGTGATGGGGGTAGTGGAAGTTTGAGGTATAGTGGATGTAGTGGTTGGAGTGAATGTGGTGATAGGTGTATTTGGGATGGGTGAAGTGATAGGAATGGTGGGACTAGGTGAAGTGGTAGGAATGGTAGAGATGAGTGAAATAGTGGGTATTTGAGAAACCATATTTTGATTAGCTATCATGTGTTGGTTTGATGTGGATGGTGTTTTTGAAAGATGTGATGTACCCCCATGGTTGGATGAATTGATTTGGATGGGGCGATTTATGTTAGGGAAAGGTGGAAATTTAGGTAAAGGGGAGATCCCTAAACCAAAATATGGTGTTGACATGGTGGGAGGTGTGAATGGTTTGAATGGTGGAAAATTTTCTTGTGCAAATGAAGAGACAAATCCGTAGGGTCTCTCTATTTCGGATGAGCTTGCTTGTACCAAAGGTCTAGACACTTGTGTGTCAAGAGAAAATGATGAGGTGGTATGGTAAGGAACCTCAGATGTATCGATAAATCCAAGTGGGTTGTAAAGTGGATTTTGATGCATGTTGAAGAGGGTATCATCTTCATTGATAGTAGGTTCTATGGTGGTAATGGAAGTGGTTGATTGTGGAAGGGTGTTTTGGTCATTTGGTACAAGAAGCTCATCCTCAATAGTGTTGAGAATTGATGGATTTATTTTAGCCATTGCGCGAAGAAACTTTTGTAGTTTTGGTTGTTTGAGCATCTCAAGAACTTCTTCCTCACTTAGTTCTGTTGGTGTGATGTCTTCCACCAAGACCTCCTTTTGTGGATCGTGTGTAGTGATAGTGAGGTCTGGAAGTGGTGTGTTTTGGATTTCTGGAATGTTTTGGCTTAGATCACTTGTGGTTGATGTTTCTTGATTTAACTCCATGTTCCTCTTGTGTTGTGATCTTGTTTGAACCATAAAAGAGCAAACTAGGATGTGTAAAAGATCAAAGATGTGAAGATGAAAGGTGTATGATATATGGATGAGAGTGAAAGTTTTGAATTTGTATTGAAAATCTTGATGTGATGCTAGGTACTTTGGGTTTGCTTTGATTGATGTTTAGACTTTGAATTCTGTCTTTTGAATGTTGATGTTTGAGCAAGAGATATCCCCAAGATGTTTGGATGATGATCTAAAAAAGATAACTAATGCTCATAAAGGATAATTTGATTTAGGAGTGAGAATAGGATGTGTCTACTCACAAGCTAACCAAAAGATAATCCAAATTAGTGATGGGAGAAGGATGCATCTATCCACCATTAATTTGAACAAAGTGATAATTCAACTAAGAATGTGCAAAAGGATTCATTCACACACACTTGAGTTGAACAAGTTTGATGTTGATGTTTGAAGAATTCAAAGTCTCATGTTTGAAAAGTTTTGATTTCTACCAAAGGAGCCTAGCATAGTTGTGTCAAGATTTTCTCAAAATGTTGGTGAGATGTTTATGGTTGATGATGTTTTTGATGGATGAATGTTTGTTTTGATCTTAGAATGACCCTAGTTTAGACTTTTGCTTAACAAGACCAAGGTATTGAAGAACGTGTTATGCCCTAAGCAAGGTATCCAATCCCTTGAAACAATCTTGGATTTTGTGTGTAGTAAAATGAATATAAAGTGGGGTTGTCTCTTGAAGCATGTCTATATAAATTAGCCAACAACTTTTCTCTAAAATCATATAACCTTTTGAGTCTTTGTTGATGTTGTTTTGGGCTAAGTTTCCTTTTTTTGGGTTTTTGTATCTTGATCTTGTGAGAAATCATTGAAAAGACATGTGTGGGGCTCAATTGCTTATCTTTGCTTTTAATGACTTCTTTTTACCAAATACACTTTCTTGATTATGTTTCAAACTAAAGATGTCCTATGTCAAAATTCATTTTCTTCCCACAAAGTGTTGTGTGGGAGTTCCAAGAAATTGAGGCAAAGGGATTTCCTAGGTTAACCCTAGTTAGAGAAAATGACGATATAAATTCAAGTGTTGAGAAACCTCTAAGGACATAATCCCAAGGGAAAGCAACAACACTTAAATTTGTCAAAAGGTATTTGCTCTATCAAAAGGGGTTTGAAATTTGCATGATCATGTTTAAGTGTTTGTTTTCCAATGTTTATGAACAAGCATGTGTTTTTGTAACCCAAAAGCATGTACAACCCTATGGATGTGTAAGACAAGGATGTTGGATTCCCACTTGACAAGCCCACTATTCTAGTATACATGCTTTCTGTCCCACTGCCTCCATGGCTCATTAACGCTGGGACCGGGCAAAATACATCAACACCCACCCACGAAACCCTATGCATGCTTCCATCTCTACTAGAAGACCATCAGAAGAGGTGGTGGCTTCGTAACTAATCAAGTTTTGCACCAACAAATAGATAGATTTCGGCACCAGCACATGTTCTAGTAAGGACTTTCCGCTCATAGACACCTGGCAAGAGTCCCTTTTCGATCCATCTTGTCGGTCAAAATCACAAGAGAGCTATTTCTTCCAATATCCACATTTATATCCCGGCTGGAAATACTCTTGGCTTTAGAGTGTTACCGGTTGAGCCGTTCCCTGGGGTGATTACTTTTTCCCACAAGGCGGGCCCTCTAAGATAAACAAAAGCGAATGAAGAACAATATTCGTAACTCGATCAATCCTTGTAGGCAACAAGGAGAGAGAATGTACGCAACAAAGTCCCCACTCACACTCGCACAATAGTTTGTTCAATTTTAAGCCCCAAATCGAAGTGTGGAGGTGATTGCTTTATCTCAACCCAAAGTCATGGAAAAGACCTTTTGATTCTCAAGATCGCTATAAAGCGCGAGAGAAGCGCATACGTCCTTTTCCAATGGCTTTAGTCTAAGTAATCCCTCACAAACAAACAAAACTACACTTGTTCTTTTTAAACCCTCAAAGCAATGATGATTTCGTTTTAAAGCACCAAATGAAGTGTGAGAAATTTCCTTGTTCAATTGTTAATCCAATAAACCAAATCTAGTAATTTGTGATCCTAAAGTTCATTTTAGCCTTTGCAAGAAATGAAAAAGGTTCTTTTTAAACCCAATTGAAAACTAGTGTCCTAAGAAGGAGAAGGATGACAAATTCTTTGAAGAAGTGTTAAACAAACACTTAAGTGTTAAAAAACACTTTGATTAGACAAAATATCCTCCCCATGCTCCTCTTTCTTTTGATTTTGATCTTCAACCAGGCGCGCTATAACAATGACCAGGCGCGCTAAAACGGGAATTTATGAACAAAACTGTAAAAAATGGCAATTTTTTTTTTAAAAAAACGTGTTAGAATCCGTTGATCGGCCCTCCTTCTAGCGCCAATATGTGAACCATTTGAATCTAGACCTTGCACAAACACAATAAACATGCAAAAAATTAGATCAAACACAAGGTTAGAAACAAATGATTCCTCAAGAAATCCATTTGAAATTTGGTAAAAAGATAAGAAATACAAAATGAAACAATTAAATCCTATCTAATGCAAGAAACTCTTGATCTCTTTGAGGAGTTGGTGCAAATAGGTGTGTGGAGATTTTCCCTTTCCCAACTCCTTGAATGAAAATGTTGATTGAAGATGATTGATCCACTTGATAAGTCCCTCAATGAGCTCCAAAATCTGCAATAAACTAGTTAAAAAGATGGATGGAATTTGAGAGATATTTGTGCATAATAACTTTGCCTAATTGTGGATGATAAAATAAGGATATGAGTTCTTTATTTATAGAATGCCAAGATGGATGAATGTCCAAAATAGAGCAATTTGGGACTAACATTCATCCAATGGCATGACGCCACTTGTCCAAATGTGATTGGATGAGGAATGAGCAAGTTTTGACAAATGTGCCAATAAATGCATTTTTGAATTTGAATTTTGAGAAAAGACATGTAAGAGGGGGAAAGAAAAATTGCATTGAATGCCACTTGGGTTCAAGGCAAGTATGTAAGAAGAAGTAAATGCCTTGTTGAAGGACTTAGAAGAGGCAATGACATGTTGAAGGATACATTCAAATTTTGAATTTGAAATAGAAGAATATTCCTCCAAAAGATGCTTTGTTGAGGGAATGAAGATTTAACAAACCAATAAATTGATTTATTTGTGCAAGTGGAGATATCTAGAGAATGCAAGTGGGTGAGATTAGTATTTAATCATGGTTAGATTAAATAAATGATGATTATGTTAGTTTAATGATGATTAGGTGAGTTGACTTATTTTGACCTAGATTTTTGGATTAATTTAAATCAAACAAGAGAGGAAATGATTTAATGAGCTTAATTAAATAAACATGTTTTGATTATTTAATTAAAGAGATTGAAGTAAGACTAAATTAAATAAGATTTTAATTTATTCAATTTAATAGATAGACTTTAGAGATTTAATTAAATAAAATTAATTATTTAATTAAAATAGGGATAATTAGATCAGATGAATTGATTTAATTAACAAGGGAAAGTGACTTAATTAGACAAAAATAATTTATTTAATTAAGAGACAAATATTGATGAATTTAATCAGATAAGGGAATTTGATTAAATAGTTAGACCGAGGGATGATTTAGGAAGCAACGAGGTTAGTAGATCAAAGTGTGATATCAATTTGTATATTTTCGATGTCTATAGGTACTATGACAGTTGATCATCATCACCATCATCGTCATCGATCCTACATCTGCTAATCAATAGCACATGGCATAAGCATATCATATAGAAATCATTAGCATATTGCATAAGCATATCATATAGGAAGTATACACATTACATTTTAAAATAGGTGCATTTATGACATTGCATTCCACCCATTTACATGGCATCTCATGGCATTACATTGATCATTGCATAAACATTCATTAGCATTACATAAACCATCACATAGCATGAACATAAGCATCTCATAATCATAAACAATAGCAATATAAGCATTTAAATCATCGCATTAACATACATCATCATTTAGGATAATAACAATTGGCATCTCATATCATCATTTCATTCGCATCATATCACAGCCATCACATCATATTCATCCATAAATAATCTCATATATAAAGCATTTTTTTATATATCATTGCTTATGCCATAAGATCAAATCCATGTATCACATATAACATAAACATCATAAATAGATAACATCATTGCATCTCATACATCATTAGAAATAAATGCATCCATAAAACATCACTGTAAAGCATATAGAAATAAATCATACATGCATAAATAACACATTGCATCGCATCAAAATTGACTCATATATATATCATATCATCAACTATCATAGTACAAATAATAATCGGATCACTATACATATGTGTCAATTAGTACAAAATGCCCATCGGGCTATCAAAAATGAGCCCATAAAGCACAAAATACATCATAGTATCCTGATCATGGCCGATCTCTGTGGATGTTGCCCTCACCCCTGTCACCGTGACCCTCTGGTGGTCTCTGGCTAGCCCTCTCTGAGTACTCAGGAACCCAGACTGCTCTAGGAACATGATCATGATAGGCCCAGCGATAGTACTCTGCCTCTCGAACGGCCTCCCTGTAAGATCGGACTGGCACTATGCCCTGGGATGACGAGGCGACTGTCATGATCTCTATCTGCTGCCTACGGCCCAGCTCTGTAGCTGCCTATAGCTCTGTGACCTGTCGCTACTGTACAACCTAGTCTCTCTCTGCTCTGAGCTGCTCTCTCTCAACTCATGCCTGGTCCTGTTCAGTCGTCACTTCCTATACCTGTGCCTGTAACTGCAAAATCAAGGAATTTCGCATTGACTTGCCTGCTATCGTGCTCGTATCGCATGAACCTAACCCTCACCTCACCGTGGGTGGTGGGATGGGTGGATCCTCATTGGCTTAGTCTCCGTGAGTGAACATCCCTTGACCTAGTGGCACCGGGGCACCGTGGGTCTCAACGATCTCATCCTGGACTCCGCCTCGTGACTAGTCCTCCGCCTCACCTCCGACCCGTATGCCCCTGGTCCTCACTGAATAGTCAACCGGAGAGTGGCGGGTCCGGAACTAGCCTCTCAGAGGCCCATGCCATGCCTGCATCTACCAATCCCTCGATCACACGCCCAAGCTCGCATCACCAACTGTCTAAACCGCCGACCGCCCGTGGTAGGAATACCCGCCCCCATGACACCCGTGTCATGTTGCGCGAAACGGCCACGCAACTATCATCAGCCGATCCGCGTTCTAAATTGACGCTGTACACACTCAGGTAGGTACTGCTCTATCATAGTGTGCTCTCGGCCCTGCATGTATCTATCCTACCGGCAGTAGAAAAGCTGGTCTGCATCATCAGCCCATCTGGGCTGACCGAGGTACGGTTTCCATGTGAAAACGAGCATCTCATTAATAACCTGCCTCTAGTAGGGGATCCCATGCTCTCCAGTGTGTGTGAAAGACACACCCCCTCTGTATCGTGCCACAAGGGCATCCTCTGCCCCCATCAGAACTGGAACCACCCATGGACGTAGCACAGAGATGTGCTCCCACGCCTAGACATGCAGCAAGGTAACTCCGACTCCCAGCGCTTTTCCATCCGCATACACATACTCGTGCAAATCTCTGTAGAGTGAGGCCAATAGCACCGGCCCCCACGCGAACCGAACTAGTCTGTCTCGGACCATCCTCTCCCAGCAGTATCCCCATCTGGGAATGAAGTACCACCCTTGTTTGTCTAGGGCAACCAAACCTGAGATGATCGCCGCAATCGCCCAGTGGAAGGGACGTGCTATCACTCTGTACCTCTCTAGCTCGATCTGCCACTCGCAGTAGATGATGTCTCGAGTGGCGAGGACTCAGGTGCAGTAGGTGTGTCCCTCCTCCATGTCATAGATCACCTGACGGCCATGAATGGGCAATCATAAAATCCACCAGACGTCCTCCAATGTGATGGTCGCCTCACCAGTGGGAAGATGAAACGATGACGTCTCACCGTGCCATCGCTCCGCTAGCGCTGACAACATCCCAAGGTGTGTGCGCATGGGCGCCGCATAAGCAATGTGCCAAAGTCCTGCAGCCCCCAGCCGATCCTGGTCTCTTTTTCTAAGATCCTAAAGAACACTCACTAAATCTTGCGACCAGTGCTCCCGAGAATAGAGCTCCCTAGGCCTATCCTGCATCACCAAAGTCAGCATGTTAATTTTTTTGGAAAATTCCTGACATAACGCCTCAAACTGGTTCCCAGCGGTGCAATTTGTAAAGGTGTTGCAGTTTGAGCAGTTTTTAAAGGCGTTGCAGTTTGAGTTTCCTCAAACTCCAACGCTGGACTTGGAATTTCCCCAAATAACGTCGCGGCGACGTAGTTTAACCCTTAGCGTCACAGTTTTCGCGAAAAGAGCGCCGCCGTGGCGCAATTTTCCAAAACTTGCCTGCGAGCCCGAGCTGAGCCCGAGCCCAGTGGTGGAATTTTTAAATTCCAAGTGCCATGCTGTTGCCATTGTGACCTTCATGAGTGCAGCTTAATGCAAAGCTGGCTAAAGCGGTCGCGCTTTAAATATAGGTAAATCTATAATAAGCGCCCGTTGAACGAATATCCCTAAAACTAATGTGATACTAAAATGAAAAATGAAGCTTGAGTTAGAAGGGTCACATATGGGGCGTGATGCACGAAGGTGGCCCGGTAGATTTGAACTTCGATTGGCGGAAATGTGAAGTACATGGATTTGGCTATATCGCCAGTGGGAGCTCAAATCTGGGATTACATTTGTGGAGGTGTGTGAAAATGTGAATTGAGTTACCTCGAATTTGCTTGTAAAAGTGGGGTTTTTAGCCTAATTGTTTTGTGCCCAGGTTGGATCCCTGAACTGTTTTTCGTCTGTTTGGGATTTTTTTTTCATCGTTTTATTGCGTTTAGACACGTTTTTAACCTCTCGGACCCTTTCGGACCTCTCAGGCACTTAGTCACCTTTTTTCGCAAGATCACCCAAAAAATTGAAATTTTCATTCGATCTCTCGAGGGGGCATCATAATGGCATATTTTCTCTCGCCATGCAGCGGTGGGGCAAGTTTTAAATATTGAAATTTTTGGCTTTAGTCGAGATAGTTTATTCTTTGAACCAACGCAACAAGTGCATTGCTTCAAAGAGGGGCAAAATGTAGACATCGAAAATATATTGATTGACATCATGCATCTGATCCTAACTTACTAACATCGTTTCTTCCTAAATCATCCCTCAGTCTCACCAGTTAATCAAATTCCCTTATTTGATTAAATTCATCAATATTCGTCTCTTAATTAAATAAATCATTTTGTCTAATTAAGTCACTTTCCCTTGTTAATTAAATCAATTCATCTGATATAATTATCCCTATTTAATTAAATAATCAATTTATTTGATTAAATCCCTAAAGAATCTATCAAACAAATTAAATAAATTAAAGAGCCTTATTTGATTTGTCTAATATACCATCCACCAATTAAAATAAATCAAAATATTTATTTTATTAGCAACCTCTTATCATGTTCCTCTCTTATTTGATTTAAATAAATCCATAAGCTTAAGTCAAATAAGTCACATCATTTGGTCTCCTGTTAAATTAATTAACCCTTGATTAATTTAACCTCATCTCATGTCACATCCTCTAGATAATGCAAGTTGCACATGAAAATAGATTTAATTCATTTATTAAATCCCTATTTTCCCTCACATGGCATCTTTTTGGAATATTCTCTCAATTTGAATTCAAATTGATCCAAGTCAACATGTACATCCAACAAGGCATTTAAGATCTCTTACATGTCCTTTGCCTTGAGCCAAGTGGCGTTTATTGCATTTTCCCTTCCCTCTTACATGTCATTTCAACAAATTTGAATTTCAAATATTGGCATTTATTGGCACAAACCCCAAATCTTGCACAACCATCATCCATTCATAGCTTGACAAGTGGAACCATATCCTTGGATGAAAGTTAGTCCCACATTGCTCAAATTTGGGCTTTCATCCATCTCGAAATCCTATAAATGAAGAGCTCCTCTCCTCATTTTATCATCCACAATTTGAGTAAAGTTACCATGCTCAAATATCTATCAAGTTTCACACCTTTGAGTTCTTAGCTAGGTTCTTTTGCAGATTTGGCTTGGAATCCTCATCATTAATCATCAAAAGTGGATCAAAGTTCATCATCAAGTCTACATATCGAAGCTTGCAATCATAGGAATTGGGAAAGGGCCAAATTTCCACATCAAATTGGCACCAATTCCCCCATGGGATTAAAAGTTTGCTTGCTTAATTAGGATTCAATCTTGTTTTTGTTATTTCATTGTGTTCTTCATCATTTTCTTCCTAATTTGAGCTATGTTAATGAATCTCATGGGGAATCCATGTTTAGGCTTGCATTTCCTTGTTTAACTTGTTTAATCATGTTGTTTTGTAGGTACCTAGATTGAGGGTTCACAATGTTTTATGGTGATGATATTATAATGCAATGTATATGGATGATATGTGTGCAATGATTTAAGATGCTTAGAATAAAAAATCTATATTATTTGTCATGACTTAAATGATAATGTAGGATGTATGTTTTATGATATGCTATGGTATGAAATGATTATGCTATGATGATGCAATATGTATATATGTTGATGATTTGTGGATGCAGGATGGATGCATTGATGATTTTTTTGTTGACTATCATGATACTAGGTTAGTACGAAGAGAAGATAGAAGAAATAAGATGAATGACCATTGATTTTAATGATTGCTTCAAGAGAGCCAACAATTCTATGATCCACTGAGACTTTATTAGAGATGGTGATGAGAAATGCATGATGATGATTTTCTCATATCTTGAGATTGATATTTTTCATCATTCCTTATTGTTTGATATAACACATAGACATGATGCATCGGGGTATTGATAATCAAGACAACGTTGTATCTAGTGTAATGTACTTTGACTCTACAAATTGATAGGATAGTTCTTGTTCACACCTTGACATACAGAAACATCGTTGGAATGTAAGTTAGAAGCCTAGATTAATATATTGGACCAAAGCATACACAATAGTCAACAACGTACTCCAAACAACCTTCCTACACACAACTAAGAAACTATGCGTCAAGATTATTTTACAAGAATACCCACAAGCATAGCAAATGAAAGATAATGATTGATTCCCCATTCCTTTCTCTCTAAATCTTTTGTAGATAGACATCATCGACAGGTCCTTGGAATGGGTCATTAAGATAAATCAAAAGAAAAGATCAAAGACAAACAGTCGGTGTTATCTATATGTCTTGCCAGTTTATTTTAGCTAAGGTGATGTCTGATACTAATGTCCATCGCAGGAAGGATACATCCTAGGACATGTTGATCAGGGGTTGATGTAGGATGATGATGCTATGATAAGCTATTGATATAAACTGTGACATTACATTCACTATGGTTGCAGCTTTAGATTTTGGCCATAATTTTCATAGCGACTTGTGATGCCTTTATTTTATTTTCCAAAGGTTGAGGTAGTGGTGATTTATTATGGATGAAATTTTTTGTGAGTGAAAACAAGATGGGATGGAGGTGGTTTTGGATTTTGGAATATTTCAAATATTTTTTGGTATTTTTAGAAAATCATTATGAGGCTTTTTGAATGCTTTTCAAAATTTAATATAGATGTTTTGTTTTCAATTATTTGGGGATTGTTTAGGTTTTTCTCTAAGATATTTGATGTTGTTTAGGTCTTTTGAATTTTTTCTAAGTGTTTTTGTATTTTATGAGGTTTCAAATATTTTTGGGATTTTTTGTTATCTAAATGTTTAAGGTTTTTCGATATTTGAATGTTTAGGTATTTTTTGAGTTTTGACCAAGAACCTAACCTAAAAGACCTATCTTAGGGGCCTTGGGGGATGATCAAAGATAATCCTTTCCTACGTTATACATGCAAATACCACGTAGTTCAACTGATACAACTTATTGAAAAAAAAGATATGAACAGTTGAGGGATGCCAATTTATTATGATGGACTCCTAAAGACTAACCTAGGGTGTCTCGAGGGCACATCAATGATGGCCTTTCCTACGTTAAAGCTTAGAGACGCGCAGTTCGACATGGTGTTGTTTTTGGATTTTTGATGTTCGACCTTTTTAGGGATTTTGATATGTTTTGGATGTTTTGGATTTTTCCTTTACAATTTTTTGAATGTTTTTGGATTTTAGCTATATCCAAATTTTTTGAATATTTTTGGATTTTTGGCTATACAAGATTTGGATGTTTTTGGATTTTGATGAAGTTTTACAAATGTTTTTGGGATTTTCTGATAAGATTTTATGAATGTTTTTGGAATTTTTGATAACCATCAAGATGTACAAGAACCTGATAGGATTCATAATGAATTTCCCCCAGCGTGAAATGTGATAGACTACCTCAATATAGGTAGGACAAACTAACCTTTAGAATATGCCAAGTAGTACTAAAGGGATTGTGATACTTCACAACATCAAGATATGATATGGATGGGGATGGCTGATGGATGGAATGGATGAATGATGCAAAGAATGGTAGGATAAAGAGACAAAGAATAGATGGAGGTGCTTTATTTATGCAAGACACCTGTTTGCCAAGTTTTCACCAAGGTACTTTCCCAAAGCACCACCAAAGTGGTTTTCACTAGAGGATGATTGTTTTTCTTTACTTTTTTCAATCCTTTTTCTCATTTTTTTGTTTTTTTTGGATTTTGATCATTTTTTGATTTTTTTTGTATTTTCATATTTATACCCTTCAATACTAGGCATAAATATTTTTAAGGTGCAAGTTGTTGGTTGGTTCCTACAAGGGTTCACCTTCATGTGTTGACAATTGGTATGCTCCTGATCCATAACTTGTTGTGATGACAAAGGGACCCAACCAGTTAGGCTCAAACTTTCCTTTATTGTCTTGATCTAGAAGGTTCTTCTGATTCTACTTTAGGACAAGATCCCCTACTTGGAAAGACCAAAATTTGATCTTCTTGTTGTAGCTTTGTTTCAGTCAGTTTTGATATATTTGCAAGTGATTAAGGGGGGCGAGAAGATGCTCATCCAAGAATTATAGCTCATTCAACCGAGATACTTTGTACTCTTCATCAGTGATCAAGTTCTATAGTGACACTCACAATGATGAGAGCTCAACCTCAATAGGCAAGATAGGTTTTGATCCATAGACTAGGTAGAAAGGGGTTGCCCCTGTTGGCGTGTGGATACTAGTTCAATAAGCCTAGAGAACGAGATTTAGTTGTAGATGCCAGTCACGCATAGCTTCATTGTCTATTTTCTTTAGGATTTTTAGAATGGTCTTGTTTATAGCCTTGGCTTGACCGTTGCCCTAGGGATAATACATGGTAAAGAATCAGTGTTGGATATTGAATATTTGACATAGCTCTTTCACATTCTGATTCTTAAAGGGGGTTCCATTATCTGAGATGAGGGTTTGTGGAACACCATAATGACAGATTAGGTAGTTTAGGATAAACTTGGCAATTTACTTCCCCATTATGTAGGTCATAGGAATGGCTTCAACCCACTTGGTAAAGTACTCAGTGGCTGTTATGATAAACTTATGGCCATTGGATGATGTTGGAGTGATTTTTTCTATGAGGTTGAGTCCCCACTATGAAAAAGGCCAAGGTATGATCATTGGTTGCAATTCTTGAGCTGGAGCATGAATCAGATCTCTATGCTATTGACACTGGACACACTTTTGCACATACTAGTGAGCTTTCCTTTCCATGGTTGGCCAATAGTACCCCGTCCTCAACAATTTCTTAGCTAAAGTCATACCGCTAGAATGGGAACTACATATGTCATCGTGTACTTTTGTTAAAGAAGAAAAGGATTCCTCTTGGTTGAGACATTGTAGCAATGTGCCTTTGATGCTTTGGTGGTAAAGGGTATCACCTAGGATCACAAATCATGATTCCTTTTTAACAAAGATTTTTTTAAGGTTTGAGGTGATATCGTATGGGAGGGTTCCTCTACTTAGGTGGGTAAATATATCATGGTACCAAAGGGATCCAGGACCAACAATGACACACAAAATTTCAGATTCAGGGATTTCGAAAGTTGGTATGATAAGTTGTTCTACCAAGAATTCGCATTGTAGGACATTGTTTATAATGTCTAACAATGATCTAATTATTTCCATTGCATTTGTTGCTCGATTGTTCATGTGAGTAATCTTCTCAAAGGTTATGTCTATGAAAAGGTCCTTAAGAATATCCGCCATCTTTTTGTAAAGAGTGAGCTTATCATCCTTGGTCTGATAGTCATCATTGATTTGGTTGATAACCAACTATGAATCTCCATAGACTTTCATCTCTTGTATCTTGCACTAAATTGTTGTCCTTAAACCTATGATTAAGGCTTCATACTCAACAATGTTGTTAGTACAAGGGAACGATATTCAGTATGAATTTGGAATGCAATCACCTTGAGGGGTGATGAAAATAATACCTACTCCTGATCCATATTGGTTGAACAATCCATCAAAGTACATCTTCCATTGAGCTATGAGATTGATAAGGAACACTGATTCATCAGGGAACTTAGATATTAAAGGGTTCTCTGCATAAATAGGTGTTTTAATATCTATTTATGGGATGAGTTTGTGATCACTTGTCCTTTGATTTCCTTGTGTTCTACATACTCCTATGTCAAACTCTATTAAGATCATTACCCATTTGGCCATTCACCCTATGAGAGTTGCTTTGGATGACAGGTATTTCAATGGGTCAATTTTGGAAATAAGTTTGATTTGATGTGACAACATGTAGTGCCTAAAATTTTGTGAAGAAAAAACTACTACTAAGCATGCTTTCTCAATGGGTGAATAGTTTATTTCATAGCCCATCAAAGTCCTACTGATGTAGTAGATAGCTCTTTCCTTTCTGTTTTCATCATGTTGTGCCAGAAGAGCTCCTATTGTTGCTGATGTTGTTGAGATATACATGATCAGTGGTTTGTTTAGAATTGGCAGCATGAGCCCTGGAGGTGTTAGTAGATAGTCTTTGATTTACTAGAAAGATTTATCGCACTTCACATCCCACTTGTAAGTTATTCCTTTATGGAGAAGATGCGAAAAACGGGTGGATTTTATCTAATAGTTGCACTATGAACCTCTCGATGGATTGCAATCTTCCTTATAACCCTCTCATCTATTTTAGTGTTTGCAATGGTTCCATGT
>VDFB02061298.1:54422-76544 GCA_007258455.2 Sequoia sempervirens | reverse complement strand
CAAACCGTATGGCCTTTTGGAAACAATTCCTAGACACCATGCTTGTACATATGTTGGTAGGTTTTGTTTGAGTGTAGGAGTTGCTATCAAAGTGATGCCCTAGGCGAGCCAGTGTAGGTCCGGCTAGGAAAAACTTGTTGTGCAGGTCACAAATCTTGCAGGGGTGCTGAGCCATTGAGGATTTTCTTCTTGCAGGAGGTAGGGTGGTGTGTTACCTTGTTACTACATGAAGGAGGAGGCTCCATCTGTCCATTTGGTGTGTAAACAAATTGGAAGTTTGCTAACTATCAAGGGAAGGCTTAAAACCCTAGTTTTTGCTCCATTTCATGTTTGAGCTTTGTATAGACAGTGGGAGGCTGAGACCTCAAGAATCTTTGAGTGTTGTCCATGTGAACCAAGGACCTTGGAAAAAGAGTGGAAAGTCCTTTTGAGATTTGTGAGTTCTAACCTTTTTTGTAGGTGAAGGAGACCTAATAGGGGCTCAAGGGCTACTAGCCTTTCAAACCCTAGCTAAAGGATTGGTGAGAGCAATGGGAAGTTGAAGTCTTGGAGGTTGTTCAAACACCTTTGGAGGATAGTTTGAAGCCTTTTAAGACTTATCACTACCCCTGCAAGAGTTGATGGAGTGTTGAGGAAGATTGGTCTTTAGTATAGTGTAAAGGCTAAGGAAGAGTTGTGGCAATGAACCAAGGTGGACTTGGTGGTTGGAGTTTGTGACAGAAGAGGGGTTGGTCAGACAAACCAGGGGCACCTAGTCATGAGTAGGGACCTATAGGTTAGATTTCAGGAAGCAAAGCACCAAAGTGAGGCCCATGCGAAAGGCCTAGACAGAATCAAGGATTGATTCCTCCAACCCTCTCCCTTCATCGATTGGCATCAGAAAGCAAAGCAGTGATTGGGATTGATCTTGTATGTCGAGAAAGAGTTCAGTGGTTCTAGCACTGCTGGCGTGACAATGTTGAGTTGGAAGCAAGAGGGTTGAAGAAATAGAGGAAGACAATAGGGTATTGAGAGAAAAGTTAGACCAACTTGAGCAAGCACTAAATGTTATGCGGTTTGATGGAAGAATAGAAAAAGAAGAAGAGGTTGCAAAGGAGGATAGAATCCATGAACCTGACCCTATATTGAAGGAGGATCCCTTCTTGAAAGCATTGAAGGCTTTGAGTGGAAAAACACTTGAAGGAGTGCCATTGTTTAGTGGAAAGATGGAGGCTGATTTAGTTATGGATTGGATAGAGGGAATGGAAAACCATTTTGAGTGTGATGGAGTCAACGGCCAACAAAAGGTAAAGGTGGCTAAATCAAGACTAAGAGGTTCTACCTTAACTGGTGGAAATTCATTTAGATAGAGAGGGAGAAGGAAGGAAAGCAACCTATTTCTACTTGGAAGGGAATCGTTGCCAAGGTGAAAGAAGCATACCTACCTGAAGACTATGAAATTCAGTTGCATAAGAGGAGACAGAGTTTGAGGCAAAGAGATCAGGAGATGAGTTCTTATACTGAGGAGTTTCAAAGACTTTGCATGAGGTCCAATGTCACAGAGGATGAAAGTATCAAGGTGGAAAGGTATCTCAACGGTTTGAAGTGGAACATTCAAGAGGAGATGGTTCTCTTAAGCCCCAAAATAGTGCACCAATGTTATCAATTGGCATTAAAGATTGAAGAGAGGGGTAAGAGGAAGCAAGATCAGACTTCTAAGGGTAGAGGAAAAGGAAGAGATCAAAGAGGATAGCATGGTGGCTACCAAGGTAGAGGCAATGACCAAAGAAACCAAGGAGAGTCAAAACTCATAGATCATGGAGGTGAAACATCTAAAAGAGGTGGATATAACCGGGGTAGAGGACCTCAAGGAGGTTCAAACAAAGGAAGAGGAGCAGGCAGGCAGGAGCCTTTCCTTGTATGTACCTTCTCTAGGCCTTTCCTTGTAAGACCTCCTTGGTGCTTTGCTTCACCAATCTAACCTATAGGTCCCTACTCATGACTAGGTGCCTCCCCGGGTTTGTTTGACCAACCTCTTCTATCATTCATCAAGATCATACATTGACCTCTTCTTGCCCCTCCTCTAAAGCTCTGACCACATCCATTACCTCCACATAAAACTGGACATCCTTGGTCTTCATGGTTCCCACGCCGTGATATGGTTATGCAAATGAAAATGAAGAAAAGTAATCATCTCCTTATCCATTAGCTGGAAGAATGCATGCTTACTGTTTTGATACATGATATCAGCTCTCTCTTCTGCTCTCATGGTTGAATATCAAAATCCAGTATGGTGGGCCTCCAGAGTTCTAGTCATCTTTCTTCCTCTTCCACCAAATGTTGTCCTAATCCACATGTCTGCTAGCCTAATTGGCTTTGTTTTTGAAAGCTGAAGTTTCTCTTGAGTCACCAGTGTAGCTCTCTCTACCTTTCCAACCTCTTTCATTGCTACAAATCGTCTTTGGGATTTAGTCATTTGTACCACATGGTTGATGTGCTTTGAATCCTTGCATCTAAGGGGTTTAAAACCTTAGGGGCCTTAGATGAGAAAAGAAGTAATGTTTTTCTTTTCTTTTTATGTGAGGAACCTGAAGGAGGATAAAAAGAGAAAGACCCAGATAAAAAATGAAAAAGAAGACATAAAATCTGGACTATACTATATCACCTACATGCTAGCTAACAAGGACATGAATATAGTAGATTTAGGTATGATAAGGGTATTGCAAGGTATATTTGAGGAATATATAAGAATGAAGAAGAATTTAATGGATCAAATTAGTGTCAAATGTTTTCCTAAAAGATCTCCCACACCCTATTAGGGAATTTAATCATTTCTAAGCATTTTCCACATCCTATGGGAAAGTTTGAGGAGGCTCCAATAGTTGAGAGCTTAATGAGTACTTATAACTTCTTTCCATGCAATCATGATTAGTTAGGAGAACATATAGGGAAACTTGATGAGCTATGCAACAAAATGAAGAGGAATATAGGTATTTTGACCTAGTCTTAAGCATTCCTGTGCCGCCTAGAGATATTGAAGGAGTCTTGGCTGATAGATAGGGTCGAGGATAGAAGTTTTATTTTTGGTTACATTGACATCATGTAGGACATCCATAGTCTTATTCTTGGTTACGTTGACATCACAAAAAAATTATATAGGATAGAGTAGAATGTAGCTCTACCTTTGTCAGTTTCATGTTAAATTTTTATTATATATAACTTGCTAGTGTAGGAATTCTAAGACAAACAATCATGGTAGGACCATTCTTAAAAGATTTCAAATAATAACCTAGTGAACCCATATACTCTTATGACTATATATACACAAATATAGATTAAACTTAGAATTCATTAACTTTAAATTCTCTTTATTCTATATTACCTCAGTGAAAGTTTGAGAAAATCTACTCGCACTCGGAGGTGTTTCCTTGAAACCTCCAACAACACCCTGTTCAACATCCAAAATCACATATTAAAATACCATTCGTAAAACAATGCTATTAACACATGTAATAAATTTATAATTGTTTGATTAACTTTACATACCTCTAATCGAGCAGGTGTACTACAAAATAAGTAGATTGACGGTACCTAGAACAACATCTGACCCTGCCAATTCATTAAAATAATAAAACTAAATTAGTTAATCTCTTGCATTTCACAATCAAAATTCTAATAAACTAAATTCAAATGAACATGTTCAATTTTACCTCGACCGCCAATAACATATGTATTATGTCGAATGTCACTGCCCTCTCCATCCCCATAGATGCATAATGGATCGTGCCAGGTAGAAGCATACATGGATCCTCACAGCACCCTCCGAGGGCTTTAGGTCATACCAACGCGGCCCGCTAAGAACGACACATGGCTCCCAAGGCCAACATCCGGAAGACCTCCCTAGATTGGCGCTTATACAATGGGGCTGGGTGGTATTTTACCTCGAGTCAAGGATGTGACGCTTCTACAAAGTCTCTATACATCAGCACTCTCCTTTGTAATTCACTGCATCGCACTGCCATGAGGCGCTCTAGCGAGAGGTCATCTCTCCCTCGTCAGGATTTGGCTATCTACCAGTCATCTTAGTTAACTCCTGCCTTCCCTAAAACTCCCTCATATCGTGTAAAATAATTCGGGATTTGGTTCAATACAAACTCACAGTATAATTTCCTAAGAAAATATTGGGGGACTTCACAGTTATTGCACGGTGGGTAATCAAAGACTATATACCATCTGTCATAAAAATGGTTCCTAATCTCTAGGTGGTGGCACCAATGGATAGGAAACCTCTTTGCATTGAGGGTGAGATTTTGACTTGTTCTAGGCTATTGAGAGTACAAATCAGCCTTTTAGTAATCTTTAAATCTTTAAACTTGTTTATATGATAATTTTTCTCGCATATTATGCTTTCCCTCGTATGTTTGCCTCCTAGTTTCCATCCAGATATTTGTTGGGTAATTGCATCTGCCATTTTTAAAAAATCTTCAATGAATCTACTAGATGTAGCTTTATTTTGTGGTTGAAGAATTTTGATCACTCACCCTACTAATAAGATCCTCAACTTCTTTTCTATTTTTTCAATTTCACTCTCAAATTTTTTGAGTGCCGGGAGGGTATTGAGAGAATGGTGGGGGAGGTTGATTTTGTGGTTGAGGCTGATTTGGTTGAGGATTTTCCTCCTCTTGTTGAGGATTTCCTACAAATTTAAAAAAAAAAAATTCATTTCTAAACTAAAACAAACAAAATCAATTTAAAACTAACAAATACCAAACAATACTTACCTCTTGCATCTCTTCGTCGTCGTGGCGCCATATTTGTGAAGAAATCCAATTGCTCTTGATGAATTTTGAAGAAATCACCTCTCCAAAAATGTGAGCGCGTATAATAGGGTTTTTGGCCGCGGGCGGAGCTAAAACACAGCAAAAAGGAAATGAGAAATGATATTTGAATTTGCTTTTTTTTTCTTTTAAAAAGAAATAACGCAAACGTGTTTTGGGCTGTTTTTTTCTTTTTTGGCCACAAAAGTGTGACCATCTTGGTGCACTTACCCTATATATAAACAGTACTTATTCAAACTTTAAATTATATTAATATTAGTATAAATATATATGCATTATATATATTCCATTATGCATACATATATATAGATAACTTAATATGTTATGATGTATATATATATATATCAACTCATACGATTATAAATATACTTTATTTGATATTTGAATGCATATTCCATATTACTATAATTCACAAATTGATGATGCAAATGTATACACACACACACACATATATATATGTATATATGTATTAATATTCTCATATGGATGCCACTATTTTTGTCAATACATACACACACATTAATAGTATATATCTATATATGTGTATATCATTATATATATATATATCATTTCCTTGATATTTAAACTCTATGTATAAGCAATCATATTGATATATATATAAATGAAGTGCATATATATTTATAACTCAACGATTAATTATAAACACATTAAAAATTCACATAAGGAAAGGAACTCAAACAAATCACGATCTATCAAGAAATCAAAGAATAAAACCAAAGTCATTCAATTCAAGAAAATAACCTATCTCATTCAAGGACAACTACCTAATTACTCCAATAAGTCAAGATTATGACCAAAGGCACTTACCTGATTCATGGACTAACTTGACTCAAGTAGACCAAATTGGAATGTGAGTGTGTGTGATAGCTGAGTATTGGCTTAATAAGAGTTACCAGACCAAAACCTTCTCCTGAGTGATACTTCCCCTCCCTTCTGGAGGTGTGAACCTGTACCTGCATTCAACTCAATATATTGCATAGGTAGTTAGACGTTCATATGAAATTCACTTGCATCATAAAACATTAGAATATTTTAATTGTAATTCATATTATTTCATTGTACTTATCAGTATAAACATAATTACTCCTTCAAAGCAATAACATCTTAATACCTATTTCAGTATTTCATTTATTTATCAAAATCATGATTTCCATTCATTGTCCTATTTACCTATGAAGGTAAAGTAACTCAATAACAATAATAAGACAGGGTGTAACATTTTCAAGGTTAAAACAAATAAAATTGACAATGCACAAGGAATAGGAGTTAAAGAATTCATTGAAATATTGGATTTGTGTCAAAGTAATGGTGATACATTAATAGAAGTAGATGTTGGAAATGCAATTTTCCATGTGAAATAACAACCAGAATTGTCTAATATTTGCATCATGTGTGCACTTGTTCAAATGGTTTTGGTTTATCCCCCCTAAAAATACAAGTTGATTTTCAACTAAATGCTAATGAAAATCAATACATTTTAGGAGAGTGCATTGCTACTACAATTTAACATGGATTTTGTGGTGCTTTATCATCCGAGGCAATGAGTTATTATATAAATGGTGGAGCTGATCAATCTGAAATCCTCCATGAGAATGGTATTTTAAGGTCATTCTTGAAGTAAAATGATTACCCCTCGATAACTAAAGCTCTACAAAGTTATTAAAAGTAATACAATGTATGTACATTATTGTGTGACATACCTTTTTCTACAAAGGTGGATGAAATTTCATACCTAAAGGCTTTGAATTTTGAAGCATAGATGATAAAGTTGAGTTCATGGAAGATTTTAAGGATCTTCAAAATGAAGGATGCTAGACAAATACAAGGCACGGGAATTTTGTTTTAAAAATGTAGGATAGTCATATTTAAGGAAAAAATTTGTGTATGACAATCATAATCAAGGGTAAATCTTCATGACAAAAAAGTATAACATATTTTTATAGGATTTGAATGGAATTCATGAGATAATTTTAGTGACAACTCAAAGAAAAACAATCAAGAGTATCACAAAGCATGAGATAATGTAGTTCAAAAAGAGACTTAACCTATTCTAGTGACTCGATGTGTGGGAACTATGATTTTCTCCACTTGGGGCTTATAGTAGGTTTGACTATTTTGTCTTTGTTGGAATTCTCACTATGAAATTTGAGCATTTATTTTATGTTCCCAACCTAAAAATCTAAAGAAACATTTATGTTGATGCATATATGTTAGAGGGGTAGCTATAGGAATACAATTGCTTAAATTTGTTTAATTTTTAATATATAAGGTAGAATGATATTGCTAATATATATATAGGAGGTTTTCAAAATATCATAGTAATAGTAGGAGTAAAAACCACTTTAAAAACCCTTGAGAAGAAATACACATAACTCAATTTAATATGATAGTCGGTGATGAGTAGGTCTGTAATAACATGTTAAGAAGAACATATGTAAGACAATTACAAAGTATTTAATGAGAGTGTGAGAATTTGTAGAAATTTACTATGATCAGTAAAAATCATAGAGATATAATGGTAGGTGATTATAAAGGTGAACCATGGATTTTTGGGTCTATGTACTTCTCTTGCACTCTTAAAGGGTTTTTCACCTAAAAGGAGAGAGATAGGCCAAAAACCTAGGTGGTTCACTCAAACTAATACAAGTATAATGGAAATTTGAATGAAATGTGCCTAGATGAGATGACCTAAATGTAGAAAACTAAAAAAAAAAAAATATTATTGAATGAAAACTAAAGAAATGCAAGTTGTTTGAAAACACATTGTGATATACAAAAAACACCTAAGTATGAAGGCAAATTGTAACAGAAATAGATGAAACTGAATGTGTGCACCTGAGATCTTGTTGGAGGATGGAAATTTCATTTGAAATTTTATCGATGCTAAAATTTTGACCTACTAGGACTCATTCACCATTCTAGGCGAATTAGTCCCAGATCTGGGAAACTATTTCAGAGCCCATTTTAGACAAATGGGTATCCAAAACTACAGAAAACCTTTTTCAGGCCTAGTAGTGGGACTTATTCACCACTGATGGTGAATCATTCCACTTTTGAATTTCCAAAAATGCAAAAGAGGAAACTGAAGCCCTTGGTCTGCTCTTCAGTTCCTAACAAGTGTTTGCCTCCAAAACTCTAATTTTTAGGTCTAAAAGTGACTTTTGGTGGATATTTTGACTTGGTCAACAAGGAGATGTCTTCAAAAATTTTGCAACTTGATCTTTAATGATATTTAAGCCTTCAATATGTCTATATCTACAAACACACAAGACAAGAGAGAGAAATGTTGAATGTTAGGGCATGGGGGTTTGCCTTGGTTAAACCCCTTTGTAGGTAATTAAACCAAAATAAAGAATGAATGTAATGAAGCATGAAACAATGGAGTTAATACCTTTATGTGATGTTTGATCTTGAATTCCTACAACAAAACATGAAGAATCTACCCTTGAATGTCTTAGGAAGCTAGCTTAATGACTTGGAATGATAAAACCCTAGCTTGCTTGACTTGAGATGGAAGAATGATGGATGAATAATGAAGAATGATTTTTGAATGAGTTAGGAGATTGTAAATTAGGGTTTAGAGACTTTATTTTATATGAAATTCACCCTATTAGCCTGTAAATTAGATCCCTAAGGCCGACATGAAGAAAAATTAAACTAAAAATCTAATTTTTCCTGCCCAAAATTCAAAAATGGCCCAAATGTGACTCATTAGCCACCTTGGGTGAATTAGTCCCATTTGGAAAGGACTCATTCACCACAAATGATGAAATAGTCCCAAAGGGGCACATTTTCCAAATGGGTTGTTGGGGAATGAGGAATTCCAGTTCTTATGTTGATCTCAAAGAATATTTGATCAAATTATGCCTCAGGATGAACAATATGGGGTCATAGTGGCATATTAGTGGTGATTTAAAGGTCAATTAGGGATTGGGACATAGAATTCAATGTGAAAGTGTGATTAAATACACTTTACAACACTAAAATGAGGTCCACTTAGTCTAGAAAGGCACAACATCCAATGTGAATGTGTAAGACATATTACAACACCCGCTTAAAGTTAAATTTGGTTCATAAGCCTTCTATATTGATGTGAAAATAAATTTTATAATGTTTAATTAAGGGAAGATGGGTTTAAGTCTAGAGAGGTGTGAAAGTCTTTTACAACACTTTACAACACCTTTACAAGACATTGATAAATGCATTTTATTCAATTTGCAATGGTCCAAGACCTAGTGTGAATGTGAAAAACACCTCACAACACCAAATCAAGTCCTTATTAAGTCTAATTTATCATGAATTATTCCCAAATCAAGAAAGAAATACCTTTTTCTATGATACATTTAGCCCTCACTTTAGTGAGAGGATGAACTTGCGTCAAACTCACACTAAAGTAGACATTTAATAAGGTTCCAATCGTACCAATGTGGATGATAAAGGATGAAAAAGATAAAAGGAGGTTGCACAAGCCCCCAAGATCCATGATCCTAATTCAAACCAACATAAGTGCAAAAGGACACACACAAGGTAAATGTTTGCAGCAAAACAAGATACATGATCATACAATGACAAGAACTTAGGAAGAAGAGAAAGGTGAAAATGAAAAGGTGGATAAAGCTTTGATCATTTGTTCAACATGTTGTGGATTAGATCTAGGTCATTTTTGCAAATATGCATACTCAATCTGGGGCAACAAAACTCTTGGATGTTCGTAGGGTGAGAAAGCCCAAGTATACTCACTCTATGGCCATGGAACTTTTGGTTGTCCACAGGGTGAGAAATCCACAAGGTGGCTATAGGGAAAATTCATGCCTTGGAATGGGCTTCCCGCTCAACCATACCAAAGTTAAACTGCCTGATAACTTTAATAAGGTGCCACAATGAAAATAGTCTTTGAGCTCTATGAGGTAAGAAAAACATTGTATGCTTGACACTCATAGACATTGTATATGCAAAAATGGTGTAAGGAATGTTCAAAGGGATTTTTCTTAGTTCGTGCAAGGTCTCATCTTAGGGGACATTGTGCCTAATGTTTCCAAGAGAGGATGTGTCAAAGAAGTATCATGCTCTTGGAGGGAATCAATCCCAATGACTCCACCAAGAAGACGATGCATCGCAAGAAGAAAGAAATCATGCAATGAAATATGAGTGGTGGTGTATGCCCCCACTTTAAAGTAGTTGTGAACACTAGTACTATGAGAAATCACTTTAAAGTAGAAGGAGAACATGAGAGCTTACTTGAAAATCCCTATGCCAAGTCATATGTTTCTGATAAACTATGTCATGAAAAAGGTAGTATGTCACATGCGATCCAACTTAAGGCATTTCATCCAAATACCAAGCTTTCTCTTATATGTTCATGAAAGGTTAATGGCTAGCCAAAAGAGGCAATGACAAGTGACATATGAGGAGAAAGCTACATAACCCCTTTTCCCCCACTTAGTGTAGGACAAGGGTGAGTTGATAATATGTAAGGTAGAGTGAAAATAAATATCAACTAGAGAGGTGAGGTGCCCCCACATAAGGAAGAACACCAAACTCCTTAAAATGGTGGATTTTACTATAGAAGGCCTTACATTCATTAGTGGAATGACCATGAGCTTTGTGATAGGTGAAAAATGAAGTCTTGTAATAGAATTTCTTTTGAGTTCTTGGAAGAAGGGTGATCAAGTGATCTTGGAGAAGTCTTGACAAGATACCCTCTTCATCAATGGTATAAGATGGTCTTGTAGCATGCAACAAAGAGACCACTTTCTTAGATGTACAAGATTTCATATCTACACAATATTCTTTAGTTTCCCTTATAGGAGGGTGTAAAATCTAACAAATTCAATTCATTAGTGTAAAATAAAGATGTCATATCTAGATTGTGAGATTTTGTTCTCTCATTTATAGAAGGGTGCAAAATCTAACAAATTCAATTCATTAGTTTTTTCTGAGATGGAATTGACATTAAGTGAGGATGTATTTGGTTGTTTGATTTCTTGCAAAGGAGAACAGTCAAGACCACTAGTATCTATCAGTTCAGGATGCTTTACAGTTAAAGTTAAATTAGAAGAATGTTGTGTGAGAGTGTTGGAATTGATTAAAGACTTGGAAATTTCTATCAAAGGAAAATAACCAAGACCATGAGTGGTTAATTGTGTGATAGGGTCTATGGGGTTGTGGATACCTTATTCATTAGCACCACATCCTTTTCCACTATATCCAAGTTGTTTCACAAGCTCATACCCTTTTCCATAAAGCTTTTTCATTTCTTTTGGATTAGGTGGTGGTTGGTGATAAGCGTCGCCAAAGGTGGTTGTGCAATTTTCTTCGTTGTATAATGTGGTAGAGGTGGATGCTTTCACAGGGTTGTTTGTTTTTTAATTTCACCTAGTTGATTTTTTTATGATCTTGTACTCACCTATGAATTCATGTTCGAAATCCAAGGAACCCCAATCATCTTCTAATAGCTTTGTAACTTGCTCAATGTTTTGTTGTGTGTCTTTTTCTTGCATAGGTTCTACTTGTGTAGTTGGGGTTAAGGGTTTCAAGGTGTTCTCTTTGGTTTGCTCAAGTTGTGAGTGACCATAAGGCTCAAGGTAAATGTCGAGTGTGTGGATTGTGTTGTTGTAAATGTATTTCATTTTACGATGAAGAGTAGAGGGCACCCCATTCATTTCATGAATCCACGGTCTGCCTAAGATAAGATTACATAAAAGTTTATGAGGCATAACATGGATTGGTGTATTCAATGTGGCCATTCCAACTATAAGAGGTATAATGATTACCCCAAGTGGTTTCTTTTTCAACATTGTCAAATCCCTTAATAGATAAAGAATGAGGTTGAATGTTTAATTGATTAATTCCAAGCCTATCCAAAAGGCTCAGACTATGCACATTAAGGGAAAAACCAGTATCTACAAGAGTCCTCTTTATCCCTTTTCATTTGTATTGTGCTATAATGATAAAAGCTTCATTTTGTTTTTGTACATCCAAAGGAGGGAGCTCACTTTGGTGAAAAACAATGTCATTTTTTACTCCGTGAATGACAGCTTCGATGTCATTTGGTTGCACATTAGAAGAGACATGAACTTTTTGTAAGGCTATTTGGATCATGTTGTGATAGTGAGGGGAGACGTGAATAAGGTCCCACAATGATATCTCAGTAGGAGTATTTGTAAGTTGCTTGACAAGATCATACTCCTTTTGACTTGGAAACAAAGAGTTAGGAAGGATAGGATTAGGAAAAGGTAAGGGTGTCGGGGTTGGTTGCAGTGATTATAGATTATTTCAAGTGTTATACGTATGAGAAATGGTATTACATGACTTAGTTGCTACGAAACATTATTCTTAGGAGGGTAAAGGACAAGTTCAGGTGTATTTTGAGTTTGTTGTTTGTGTGAAGATGGGTAGAGAATTAGAGGGTTGTTAGGATGTCCCATGGGGTATGTATGAGGTCCATTAATCAAGGGGGATCTAATGGACACTTGTGCATTCATAACCTCAGTGATCTTGGTTTGATGTATCTCTAATAAAGGGAAATAGAGAATCACTGGTTTATTTAAGGAAGACACATTATTATTGTTTCCTTTTTATAGCACCATGATATTCTCCCTAGAAGAAGAGTTTTTAGGAGAACTACGAATCAAATGTGCTTGACATTCATGGATCGGTTCAACTAAAATGACTTCATCGCAAGTAGTGGAATGATCAATGGTTGAATTTGTTTGTTTATCGATGGTGGGGAAATTAGGGGAATGCTCTATTTGATTGTTATTTTTTGGTAAGGTCTCATTCTCTTGTTCCATATTATCTACCCTACTAGGAGAGCCTATAATATGTTCATCCAAGGTTAAATTTTGTAAAGTAGCTTCATCACAAGTGGGGGAAGCATCAAGAGAAGGAACACTACGGTTTTCAAATAGATTATCCCAAATGGTAGGAGCAGTAGGGAAGGTAGGATCAAGGGTTTTGTGATTCTTAATAGGGATATATTCTAACACCATCCTATCCTCTTTGCATCGAGGAGAGATATTAGGAGAAGGAAAATGTTGATGGTCAAGGTTATGGAGACTAGGTAAGGTGATATTTAGAAATGTCTCTATGATCTCATCTTCTTGTGTTCTAATATCCTACAAAGGGGAATGAGGAAAGAGACAATCAATACCCTCAATTCTTGTACCTTCTTTCACCAAGATACCTTTGTCACTAATAGGAGAGGTATCATGGGAAGAACAAGTATGATTGTTATAATTGTCTACACTACCATTCTCACCAATGGGTAATGTAATATTAAGGATTGTGTCAATGGTTTGATCATGTTCCTTAAAGACCTCATTGTTGTAATCAAAGTTGAGCTCATAAGAGGGAATGTTGTATTTATGCAATCCATTTTGAATGAAATAAAAGCCACATCTCTTGAAAGAAAACATGCTATCATAGAAAAGTAAAGAAAGTGAAATACAATGACTTAAAATGGAATGTTGAAATGCAATTTTCAAATGTGAAACAAAGTAATTTTTTTATTACATTAGGCAACAATCTGAAAGAAAATGCAAATGTGAAATGAAGAAATGCATGAAATGAGCTAATTTAAGCTAGATTTAGTGAAATGTATGTTATAGAAACTTAGCCAACTTATACAGATAGGTAATGGCAGAAAAAATAAGTATAGAAATAGGGTTTTCAGCTCTGTAAAAGGTAGTTTTAGGGGTGAAAAGGGACTAATTCACCCAAGGTGGTGAATGAGTCCCAGTGGGGATTTTTCAAAAAATTTAGATTTTTTTTATTAATTTTTATGTTTTTTGTGTTCTACGATGCAAACCTAAGATGCAATTACAGAATTTTAGAAAATTTTAATGATTTTAGATGCCAAAAATGCAACCTATATGCACATTTTTGTTAATGAAAAATTTGAAATCTGGCATGCAAATTAATCAATGCAAACCCTAATGTAAAGTTAATGCAAGCTAAATCTAAGATGATAAAGGACTCCCAATCAGAAAAGAAAAGTATTCTAAAGGTGGGTTCACCAAAATAAACCATGGATTTTTGGGTCTATGTACTTCTCTTGCACTCTTAGGGTTTTTCACCTAAAAGGAGAGAGATAGGCCAAAAACCTAGGTGGTTCACTCAAACTAATGCAATTATAATGGAAATATGAATGAAATGTGTCTAGATGAGATGATATAAATGAAAAAAAAAAAAAATTGATTATTGAATGAAAACTAAAGAAATGCAAATTGTTTGAAAACACATTGTGATATACAAAAAACACCTAGAAATGAAGACAAATTGTAACAGAGATGGATGAAACTGAATGTGTGCACCTAAGATCTTTTTGGAGGCTGGAAATGACATTTGAAATGTTGTTGATGCTGAAATTTTGAACTACTGGGACTCATTCACCATTCTGGGCGAATTAGTCCCATATTTGGGAAACTGTTTTGAAGCCTATTTCAGACAAATGGGTATCCAAAACTACAGAAAATTTTTTCCAAGCCTAGGATTGGAACTCATTCACTACTGATGGTGAATTAGTCCACTTTTGAATTTATAAAAATCCAAAAGAGGAAATTGAAGCCCTCGGTCTGCTCTTCGGTTCCTGACAAGTGTCTACCTCCAAAACTCTATTTTTTGAGTTTGAAAGTGACTTTCAGTGGATATTTTGACTTTTTCAACAAGGCTATGTCTTCAAAAACTTTTCAAATTTATCTTTAATGATTCCCAAGCCTTTAATATGTCTAAATCTATAAACACATAAGACAAGAGAGAGAAATGTTGAATGTTAGGGCATGGGGGTTTGCCTTGGTCAAACCCATTTGTAGGTAATTAAACCAAAATAAAGAAAGAATGTAATGAAGCATGCAACAATGGAGTTAATACCTTTCCATGTTGTTTGATCTTGAATTTCCATAGCATAACATGAAGAATCTTACCTTGAATGTCTTAGGAAGCTATCTTAATGAATTGTAATGACAAAACTCTGGCTTGCTTGACTTGAGATGGAAGAATGATGGATGAATAATGAAGAATAATTTGTGAATGACTTAGGATATTGTCAATTAGGGTTTAGAGACTTGATTTTATAGGAAATTCACCTTATTAGTGTTAGGAATTGTATGCAAAAAATACCAATTACATGCAAATAAAGATTAAATAGAGGAATGAAAAACACAAATAATAACAGCAAGAGACAATATTTAATGTGATTCACCCAAATGGGCTACATCCACCAACAAAGAGTCCAATATTATTATCCAGTAAATCAAACTGATTACAACCAATAATCCTTGCAACTTAATACCATTGCAAATGCTACAATATAGTGTCCACAAAAACCCAAACCCTTAGCCTTTTATCAAGACTTATGTCAGTTACAAAAATTAGGGTTTTTTATTTTGGACAATAGAAAAAATAACACCCACTTCCCCTTCACCCCATTAAATAATTTGGGGGGAATCCATGCAATAAAAGTGGGAAAAATTTAACCTCAAAGGTTCATTAGGCTCCATATGCCAATAATTAGCCCATAAATTGGATCCCTAAGGCCGACATGAAGAAAAATTAAACTTAAAACCTAATTTTTCCCACCCAAAAGTAAAAAATGGCCCAAATGGTACTCATTCACCACCTTGGGTGAATCAATCACACCTGGTAGGGACTCATTCGCCACAGATGGTGAATTAGTCCGAGAGGGGCCCATTTTCCAGTTGGGTTGTTGGGGAATGAGGAACTCTAGTTCTTATGTTGATTTCATCATATATTTGATCAAATTATGCCTCAAGATGCACAATATGGGGTCATAGGGTCCTATTAGTGATAATGTAAAGGTCAATTAGGGCTTGGGACATAGAATTCAATGTGAAAGTGTAATTAAATACACTTTACAACACTAAAATGATGTCCACTTAGCCTAGAAAGGCACAACATCCAATGTGAATGTGTAAGACACATTAAAACACTAGATTAAAGTTAAATTTAGTTCACAAGCCTTCTAGATTGATGTGAAAATATAAGTTATAATGTTGAACTAAGGGAATATGGGTTTAAGTCTAGAGAGGTGTGAAAGTCTTTTACAACACTTTACAACACATTTACAAAACATTGATAAATCTATTTTATTCAATTTGAAAGGGTCCAAGACCTAGTGTGAATGTGAAAAACACCTCACAACATCAAATCAAGGCCTTATTAAGTACAATTTATATGAATTATTCCCAAATCAAGGAAGAAATACTTTTTTCTAGGATACAAAAGGGAAAGGAACAATGCAGAGACCCTTGATGAAGTCTTAAGTCACTTCAAATTTTAGGCCAATATCAAGGGAAACAAGACATGAAAGACTAAAGTGAGTAGCAGAAGCATTAAACATGGTTTCAAGGGAAGTGACAATCTCAAGAGGGGAAGGGAAATGGACTATGTAAAGAATCTAGAAGTTCCCATGAATAAACAATATTAGTAGATATTTTTATACATTTATGGTGACCTCAACTAGGAAGCCTCAATAACACTCAACATAGTAGCATTGCATATAAAAGAACTAGCCACCAAAGCTATAAAAAGTGTAGTCAAGAACAACAAAAACATGATAGTATAGCAGAGATGTATGACAGCCCCTTTGAAAGCATGTGACCAAATATAAAAGTGACAGAGAATAAGGTTGACAGTTAAAGGGATCAAAATTCTAGAAGGCAGTAAGAACTCAGTTACATTCATGATCAAGATAGTGTTTTCAAGAAATACATTAATTCCAAAGAAAAAGGTAAAACTCGAGTGTCTTAATGACTATGGTGATAGTCAAATAAAATCATGAAAGTCATATAAAGGACAATGCATATTCTTCAAAACATCAAGGTATATGGAGAGAGGGGTCTAGAATGGTATAAAGAGATATAACACAATGGCATTCATTAAGGAGGTTAGTTGTTTAAAGAACATCAATACACTGAGAGGGGGGTGAATCAATGTATGCAAATTTTTACCAAATTAAATCAGCAAACCAGAAATAAGATCACACCAAAAACACACCATACGCATAAGAAGACACTAGATATAAGTGGAAAACCCAATATGGGAAAAACCACATAGTGAGAATAGTTGCTAGGAGCTATTGTCCTAATCTAGCCTCACAATAAAAGATATTGCATATGTTTCATAAGCACCAACTTACAAGTACATTAACACCCAAGACAATGTTTTGAGGCAACAACCTCTAGGTACATTGAACACCTAAGACAATGTTTTGAGGCACCAACCTCAAGGTACACTGTACACCTAATTGAGCACCAACTCAATCTTTCTAAGGCACAAACCTCTACAAGATTACAAGTTCATATATGTTGATATTGGTTCTTATTCAACTTGAGAATGCACCTTTTCAATTCATTAATCTAGACTCCCTTTCTCTACTCTTCACCTCTCTCTTTTCACCATTACCAAGATCATCACCTTGATAGATTTTCATTTCTAACCATATACTTTTCCACTAGCCTGAAAAACCATCAATTCAGTAACCTCTATGAATTCAAATGATCTGCATTTATGTCTCCATTATCCACATGAAATGACAGAATTATATATTTAGCAACCTCTCATGCTGCATTTTTTATTGTGATAGTAAATATTTCCATAGTTACACAAACCCTAACTTCTTTGTATTCCCTTGAAATCCTCACTTTTATGATTTTTCATAAATACATTTAAATTAGCTTCATCTCTATAACTACCCATCAAATTTTATCTCCAGGAAGTAGTCATTTGCACACTTTGAATATCGACCATTGATCTTGCCTTTTTCATCATGATCCGATGGTCTTCATTTAGTATACTTAATATTTAAAACATGACCATTTGATCAAGACTCCTTTGAAAATACATTGTAGATCTATATCTCATACCATATACTTAGTGCATGTTTTCTTCATGCATGAAGAATGATATATGCAATCTATAGGAGCTATGCAATGTAATGAATTATTGACACCTATCATCATGAACACGCATTTCCATTCCATGTTTTCATAAATTCATCTTAGTGACCCACCATCCTTTTTGCAATCCTTTCCATGAAATAGCAAAAACTGTTTAATCTTCACCTTCAACACACATTGTTGATCTTCATTACATTTCTTTTTCTTAGCGCATGTTATCTTTGATCTTTTAGAATGAAATATGTGATGCATATTAACTATACAATGCAATCACCTTTGGAAACTTGTCACCATTTTGCACTATCATAAATATTGCTATGTCAGAAAGACTTGGAAATGTGATGCTTCATCAACCATCAATCTCTAACACCCTTTGTGTTGACCATCAATCTTTCAAATCAAAGTTCCTTGAAGTCATTCACACCAAACACATGGCATGATTTTTTTATTCCACATTCAAGAGCTAACATCGGCCATGTAGCTTTGCAGGCTCACAAGAGCCACTCGATCTTCAATCACTAATCACCACTGTTTATCAAGCTCAAACAAATATTCAGCCTACAGAATTAGGAAATATTAAATTCCTTAAGCACTCCATTGAATCAATAATCACTAGGATGAAGGGGCCTATTACCTGACGATCCTCAAGGCTTAAGTTATGACTTAAGTGACCGGTTACTACCTGTTTCTAGTCAACACAAAAATAGAAATTTATGTGAACTCCATGACTAAAACCCTTAGGGTTTTATTGAGAAACACTAGCAATGGTTGAGAGAAAAGATAATTCAATCCTAAGCTCACTAATTATCATCTAGACATGCAGATCATACTTCTGAAAAGTACTCGAAAAACCCATATCAAATCTATCATTTTTTTCTCCATAAAACTTTAAAAATAAACTTTGTAAAAGCATGATAACTTTCCATGATAATATTGCAACTTTGCAAAACATTCTTTTCTCTCCATCAATCTTCACCATTGTACCTATGACTAATCCTCTAACATCAATGACATCCATGGCTGTCCTGTGATGTCCTCTTGAATCTAGTGTACTTTATTTATGGATGTTAGTAGTATCCATAAACAACATATTGGAACCGAAAAAGTAAATCTCCAAGGGAAAAAATGTGGACCAAAATACCAGAGGACTCTGTGTACTGAATCTACCGGTGCAGACATTTAGCAAAAATACTTAACTATTTTTTTGTGTGGATCAAACCCTCTTACAAAATGTCTCTTCTACAATCATCCTTAATACAATGTTGGCATCCATCATGTAATGTTTTCATCAATGACAACCTTCTTCATTCTTTTTGTGGCAATGGAAAAAGTATCCTTCTACTTTTTCCTTCTTGTTTAGGCCCTCCTTGTTAAAATGGGCTTAATGTCACCTTGATTTAGTGTTGTAGTGTATTTAACACATTCACATTAGGTCTTGGGCCCTTGTAAACTAAATTGATTTAATGGTGCCTTAATTTAGGTGTTGTAAAGTGTTGTACCATACTTTCACACTAATCTAGGGTTTTCATAATTAATGAGGCTTCTTTATGCTTTAATTGGCATTATTTTGCATCCACAAACCTTAATTAATGCATCTTTCTGAAGATAATCCTGACATAAACCAACATCCAATCATAATTTATGTCCATTTAGGTTGTGTGGCCCATATTTAGTGATTTGGGACTCATACACCACCTTGGACAGATGAGTCACACCTAGGTTTTAGGACCCTAATCTGGATTTTACATCATTCTAAGCATTTTTGAAAAATGTGTCCCATAGTTAAGCCTAAAGAGACTCATACATCACTTCTGGTGTATGAGTCTTGTGTGGCCCAAAATTAAATTTAATTCAAATTCTTGGCAAGATTTTATTCTCCTAGATTTGATGTCAGCTTGTAGTGTTGTAATTTTGAGAAATTTGGCATAAACAAGTATAAATACAAGGTTATTTCACTCATTTTTCACCTAGCAAGTTTACAAGTGACCTATCAACTTGAGTATTAATGCATTATATAGCAAATTGGAGTTTACAAGATCATTCAAGAGTTTATAAGAGCATTCAAGGACTAATTATCAAGTGTTTTGTAGCATTATTCAAGTATCAAGCATCATGTTTGTTTTTGAGATAACATTTGTGATGTATGGTTTCATGATTCAAGCAAGTGTTCAATTAAAAATATATCACATTCAAGCAAGGGTCAAGATCTACATCCATTGGACCCATTTCATACATGTTTGTAGCACTTTAAATTGCTATGGTTTGGTGAGTTGCAACATATCATTTTGTTCATTCATCATTCCTTCCTTTCATTTCATTATAAGGTTTCATTACCAAAATGGGGTTTGACCAAGGCAAACCCCTTTCACTAACAAAACAATATTTTTCCCTCTCTTTAGTGTGTGATTTGCAGATCTAGGTTGAAGACATATTGAAGAGAAAGTTTGCAGAAATTTTTCAAGGTGTTCAAAGTAGTCAAAGTAGTCACACCATCTATATCATCATTAAAGGACATTTATAGTATAGAATTCAATAATTCAGACCCAAAGATCAAGTTGAGAAGATTAAGCAGAGATTAAAGAGCATATTCAGGTTGTAATTTTCTAGAGAGGTCAAATTGGACTGATATGCCACTTCTAGTGTATGAGTCCCAGTATATTAATATTTTCATATTTCAAGTATTTCAGACATACCTCTTCCAAATTCCTATTCCTACCCAAAAACCCTAATCTGGGACTAAATTCCCTAGACTAGCGTATGAGTCCCAAAAAACATTAATTTCAATGTTTTCAGCATTTCAAGCCCTCACACGTTTCTAGGTGCACACTTCTGGTCTCTCAGCTTTCTATTCTATTTTGCATCCATTTCTAGGTCATTCATTTGAATTTTGCATATATTTAGGTTTTGTTATTAAAACTTGCATATCATTAGTCTTTCTAAGCCCTAGGCTAGTGGTGAACTCCTCTTGTAGTCATTAATCATACCCTAGGACACCCTATTGCAAAATATATTTCTCCTTTCTACACTTGGATTGAAATCTCTAGGGTTTCCTTGAGTGAAACTAAGTGGGAATAGGTTTAAGGTTCTATCTCTCAAAAAGAAAAGAGCCACCTATTTCTTTTGTTCCATTTTGGTGAACCTACATTTAGAACATTCCATTTTTTGATTTGGAATGCATTATCATCCTAGATTAACATTTCCTTAGGGTTTGCATTAGTTAATTGGCATTTTAGGGTTTCTAAATGTTGTATTAATGAAAGTGCATATAGGTTGAATTTTTGCATCTTGCATCATTGAATTTTACCTAAAATATACATCTACACTTAGCTTAGATATCATATCCAAAATAGAAAGCATAACATTCACACAAAATTTTTTGAAAATGGTGTAAGAACCCTAAACTGGGACTCATACGCCCCTTTGGGAAATTTAGTCCCAATATAGGAGATTTTTCTTGATTTATGGGTATTTTGTGATAATTGTTATTCACTGTTCAGATCCCTAAAAAACCCTAATTGGGACTCATATGCCCCTCTAGGAAATTTAGTCCCATTTCAAATTTTAGATTGCATTTTTCAATATTAAATTTTATGTTTCAGTGTTTCAATTTGTTGTTGTTAGTTAGCTATTTCAGTTTGTAGAATTTATGTTACATTCATTTCATTGCATTTAGGTTAACTTCATTGCATCTTACATCTCCTTGATTGTCCTTTGTATGACCTTTTCTACTGGTGTCCTATTTCTAATACTATAGTGAGATGAAGTTTGAGACTCATGTCATCCCGCGATATCACAATCATAGTGGAACTCGGGTAACCTAGCTCTTTCACTACTAGTGTTGACACTAGTTCACTAGGTATGGCTTATACCCTTAACAGCTCTTTGCCTTCAAGTATTGTGACACATTTTGAAACCATCGTTTCTAGTATTTTACAAGAAAACATAATCCAAATCCATGAATATTTAGAAAACCTACAAAATCAATTAAGCACTAAAACCATTTCAACCATTGTTATCCCTCTCATAGATACCTTAAATTGCATGATTGAAAGTGAAGATCGAATAGAGCTTGCGCATAACATAGTTTAGATTTTTGAAAGTTCCTTACCTCAAACACTAGTTGTCCTTTACCTTTGAACAATGTGACAAGCCAAGGAGGAACTCAAATTCCTCCTCCCACATCCATTTCCTCTATTCCTACCTATACCAACCCTCAAGTTACAACAACCATGCAACCTACTAGTAATGTGATTCCTTCCTTGGGTATTTCTGCTAGCATCCATAGTACCTTTGTGGCATTGCACATCATATCTCCTACCACTTTACCTCATATGAGCATTCCATTCACTTGTCCATCAAACACATAC
>VDFB02061298.1:0-54322 GCA_007258455.2 Sequoia sempervirens | reverse complement strand
ATGAGTCCCAAAAAACATTAATTTCAATGTTTTCAGCATTTCAAGCCCTCACACGTTTCTAGGTGCACACTTCTGGTCTCTCAGCTTTCTATTCTATTTTGCATCCATTTCTAGGTCATTCATTTGAATTTTGCATATATTTAGGTTTTGTTATTAAAACTTGCATATCATTAGTCTTTCTAAGCCCTAGGCTAGTGGTGAACTCCTCTTGTAGTCATTAATCATACCCTAGGACACCCTATTGCAAAATATATTTCTCCTTTCTACACTTGGATTGAAATCTCTAGGGTTTCCTTGAGTGAAACTAAGTGGGAATAGGTTTAAGGTTCTATCTCTCAAAAAGAAAAGAGCCACCTATTTCTTTTGTTCCATTTTGGTGAACCTACATTTAGAACATTCCATTTTTTGATTTGGAATGCATTATCATCCTAGATTAACATTTCCTTAGGGTTTGCATTAGTTAATTGGCATTTTAGGGTTTCTAAATGTTGTATTAATGAAAGTGCATATAGGTTGAATTTTTGCATCTTGCATCATTGAATTTTACCTAAAATATACATCTACACTTAGCTTAGATATCATATCCAAAATAGAAAGCATAACATTCACACAAAATTTTTTGAAAATGGTGTAAGAACCCTAAACTGGGACTCATACGCCCCTTTGGGAAATTTAGTCCCAATATAGGAGATTTTTCTTGATTTATGGGTATTTTGTGATAATTGTTATTCACTGTTCAGATCCCTAAAAAACCCTAATTGGGACTCATATGCCCCTCTAGGAAATTTAGTCCCATTTCAAATTTTAGATTGCATTTTTCAATATTAAATTTTATGTTTCAGTGTTTCAATTTGTTGTTGTTAGTTAGCTATTTCAGTTTGTAGAATTTATGTTACATTCATTTCATTGCATTTAGGTTAACTTCATTGCATCTTACATCTCCTTGATTGTCCTTTGTATGACCTTTTCTACTGGTGTCCTATTTCTAATACTATAGTGAGATGAAGTTTGAGACTCATGTCATCCCGCGATATCACAATCATAGTGGAACTCGGGTAACCTAGCTCTTTCACTACTAGTGTTGACACTAGTTCACTAGGTATGGCTTATACCCTTAACAGCTCTTTGCCTTCAAGTATTGTGACACATTTTGAAACCATCGTTTCTAGTATTTTACAAGAAAACATAATCCAAATCCATGAATATTTAGAAAACCTACAAAATCAATTAAGCACTAAAACCATTTCAACCATTGTTATCCCTCTCATAGATACCTTAAATTGCATGATTGAAAGTGAAGATCGAATAGAGCTTGCGCATAACATAGTTTAGATTTTTGAAAGTTCCTTACCTCAAACACTAGTTGTCCTTTACCTTTGAACAATGTGACAAGCCAAGGAGGAACTCAAATTCCTCCTCCCACATCCATTTCCTCTATTCCTACCTATACCAACCCTCAAGTTACAACAACCATGCAACCTACTAGTAATGTGATTCCTTCCTTGGGTATTTCTGCTAGCATCCATAGTACCTTTGTGGCATTGCACATCATATCTCCTACCACTTTACCTCATATGAGCATTCCATTCACTTGTCCATCAAACACATACACACCTCCACCTTATTCACCTCCATCTCAAAATGCAAAAAATGATCCTCTCAGAAATCAACTTTTACAAACTGTTTCATCCCTTCAAAAGCAAGTTTCGACCATAAACCAAAATCAAAATGGTCCACCTACATATTAGTCCAAAGCAATCCCTTGTTCCGAGATATTGAGAATTTCAATGCCACAAGGTGTAGAGATGCCTAGATTCAAGAAATATGGTTGGAAAGGAGACCCTTCTAACCATGTTTCCACTTATACCGCCTTATGTAGTGACTTTATTCTTGAGGATAAGCTCTTGGCTAATATTTTCCCTAGATCCTTGAAGGATACCGCCTTAGAATGGTTTTCCTCACTATGAAACAATTCAATACATTCATTTAAAGATATTTTTGAGGCCTTTATAAACCATATTCAAGTGCATATGACCCCTAAAATGACATTAGCCGATTTGATGAGATGTAAGAAAAAAGAAGAGGAAAAGATTATTGACTTTATTTCACGTTACCAATTGATTTATTCCCAAATTGATCTAAAGGTTCTTGACCCTCCTCTTCAAAAGATGTTCATAGAAAATTTGCAAAGTAAAATACAAGATAAGCTTACCGTGATGAAATTTCCCTTCTTCGTGCACTTGTGTACTAGCCTTCATGATTATCAAAACTCAATTAGTAGTTGTGATGCAAAATCCATCTCTAGCAAAAATGATAAGTCTGAGTCTGCAACCAAAATAATTACCAACCTTTTAGAAAGTAGAATAAGGGCTTCCTTCAACTTAATCCCCCTCAACAAACAAATCAACATGTTGATACCCAAGTAGTTGCTATAAGGAAGACAACTCATTTTGCAAATTTTTACTGACCCTATGCCTAAACATAATATTTCATTTTCCAAAGCTAGTGAAACTTAAAATAATGATGTGATTAATGTTGACACGGATGATGAGAACATGGAAACAATTCAACAAATTCCTATGGATACCATTGAGCAAGGTCTTATGGATACTATTGGAAAATTTTTGATTGCATTAATTGAAACTCAACCTCGTAAGGGCCAAACTAAAAATCCTCTTGGCATTTCTTTCTCATCTAAATACATCATTAGAAATGCACCTGGTGGTCCTCTCTATATAGTCGACCAAATCTATGATAAGCCCACTAATGGGATATTAATTAATCCCATCTGTGGATAGAACATGATCACTAAGGAATTTCTACTTGTGCATGAGCTCTATCAAGAAACATATGACAAATCGAAAGTATGGATAAAGATGCATAATGGTTTTGCTTTCCCTATAATGGAATCAACCACCCTTTCTTTACAAATAGTACCAAAAACATTGGATGTCTCATTCTCCATCATATTGATGTTGGATCAATTCCATGTGAAGCTAGGTCACCCATGGCTATGCTCCATGGGATTCATCCCATCGGTCATGCATAAATGCTTAAAGTTTCCTTTTGACAAAGAAATTTTCACTGTGTATCATAGTGGCTTTAACCCTTTATCATCCCGTGGAAAATTTTCATTAGATTTCTTTTGGCCCGATCCTATGGAACCTATTAAACCTCGAGAAGACTTCTTTTTCAAATCCTATCAAAAATTTAAGGAGAAAAGCATAGAAAAACTATCCCTTCAAAACATTCCTCGGCCCACAACCGAGCCTTCTACTTGACAAAACCATGATAGAACCTAAAGACATTCCAAACAACCAAGACTAACCTACAATAGACCCTTTGCTTATTTCCTACAAAATACCAAGAGATAACAAAAATAACCCCATCACGCCTCCTAGAATAAAACAAGTTTACAAAGTTAAAAAGAAAGTGGATGAACAACCTTCCATGGTTCCTTTCATTCCTCCCCTTAGGGAAGAAAAGAAACCTATTGTTGATTAACCCACTCCTACACAAACACAACTTGAAATTCATACTAAAAGAAATAAAATGCTAGAGAGCATAGGCGTAGATGTCATGCCCTTGCTTGAAGGTCAAACAAAGAAACAAAGAAAGAAAATCAAGATCCAAACTTTACCAAAGCAATGCATGATGAGTATCCCTCTTCATCGAAACAAAGAGATCCTATACCACAAACACAACAGGAATTAAACCCTTCTTTGAACATTATCATTTGAACTCTCATTGTCATTAACTTGGATGATGATGATGAGGTTGCTAAGATTGTCAAAGAAATGCATAACGAATTAAATACATTTTTTTCCTCTTCTATGAGCTTACATGATAATTCTCCTAAGAAGAGTGTTGAACTTGGTAATGACCCTAGTTTGGCACTTGCTATTGTCTCTTTGGCTATTTTTCTACCTTCTATATATGATAAACACAATTGGGATGTGGATGACCTTCTCATAGGTTGACTCACATGTGTCGTACTAGTCTTGATTTTATTTTATTTTACATTTTCTTGTGCATAATGTGATCCCTCGTGATGTTTTATTTAATGTATCTCTCTCTTTGTGACATTCCTCTATTTTTACCTACAGTCTTCTCTATGTCCTAAATATTAAAGCTTTTCCTTTTATCTTTCCATTTGTCTTGTGCTTTCCTTTTGGGGATGAGCAAGGCATCGATACATTCATGTCTCTTCCATATTCACCCAAAAGCTTTTCCTTTTATCTTTTCTTTTTCTTGTGTTTTCCTTTTGGGGATGATGCAAGCTGTCAATACATTCATGTCTCTTCCATGTTGACTTGAAAGGTTTTTCTTTTATTTTGCTATCTTCGTGTCATTCTTCTAGTTCTATGAGTATTTGGGGAATGATGACAATTCTAAGATCTCTAAAAACATTGTAGCAAGAACATACTGACCTCGAATCCATAGATCCCTCATATGTTTGGAGTTTCATTTTGGGGGAAATCCCTCTCTTTTCCATTTCATGACGTAGCTTTACTTGGAAACATACAACTTGGCATAGGGCTTTCCAAATAAGCTCTCATGTCTTATTTATTGTTAGCATTTATCATTTTCTACTTTAAAGTAATTTCTCACAGCATGGTGTTTAGCAATTTCTTTAAAGTGGGGGCATACATTGGTATTATTCTTTTTCATTTCATGTTTCATTATGTATTCTTCTTACTTCATGTGATGTGTCTTTCGCTTTGTGGTGACATCGGGTGTGATGTCCTTCAAGAGTGTGATCTCTCTTAGCATATTACATTCCTCTTAGTGGCTTGATGTGACACATGACATCCCCTAAGTTGCGGATCTTCTATTATTTGATTGGTCCTCTCTTGGAGACATTAGGCACAATGTTCCCAAAGGTAATTCCTTACATGATCTAGGAAAGACTCCTTTGAATGTTCCTTACACTATTTTTGCACTTATAATTTTGGTTATATGGAAACCTTGCATAACACACTTTGCATGCTTGTGGAGCCATCTAGTTTGTTCATGAGTATCAAGCATATGATTTTTTGCTTGCCTCATGAAGCTCAAAGTTCATTGTTGTGTGGCACCTTATCAAAGTTATCAGGAGGTATAGCTTTGTTCTGGTTGAATAGGAAGTCAAACCAAGGCATGACTTTCCCATAGCCACTTGCCTATTGGCATGAGCACATATCAGTCGTGTGTGTAAGTGTCTCACCATTTGGATAATCACCTAGTGGAAAGCCTAAAGTTTTGTTGCCTTAGAGTGAGCATGTATTTTTCTCAAGAAAACAACTTCTAGATCTAATCCACAACATTTGAGACAAATAGTCGAAGCTTGATCCACCCCTATTGTTTTGTTTTTCTTTTCTCTTTGTCTTTGGAAGTGTATGCTTGTGCCTTGTTATTGCTTCTTATATCATTTGTATGTGTGTTATTTTGTGCTTATGTTGGTTTTCCATAGTATCTTGATCCTGGGGACTTGATCATTGTCATCCTATCTTACTGACATCTATGTACTTGAACCCTTCTTAATGTGAATTCATCCACTTTAGTGTGAGTTTGAAGCAATTTCATACTCTCACTAAAGTTGGGGCTAAATGTGGCAACAAAAAAAATATCCCTCTACTTTTTCCTTCTTGTTTAGGCCCTCATTAAAATGAGCTTAATGTTGCCTTGATTTAGTGGTGTAGTGTGTTTAACACATTCACATTAGTTCTTGGGCCCTTGTAAACTAAATAGACTTAATTGCCTTACTTTAGGTGTTGTAAAGTGTTGTACCACACATTCACACTAATCTAGGGTTTCATAATAAATGAGGCTTCTTTATGTTTTAATTGGAATTATTTTGCATCCACAAGCCTTAATTAATGCATCTTTCTTGGGATAATCCCAACATAAACCAACATCCAATCATAATTCATGTCTTTTTAGGTTGTGTGGCCTAGATTTAGTGATATGGGACTCACACACCACCTTGGTTGTATGAGTCCCACCTAGGTTTTAGGGCCCCAATATGGATTTTACATCATTCTAAGCATTTTTGAAAAATGTGTCCCATAGCTAAGTCTAATGGGACTCATATGCCACTTCTAGCGTATGAGTCCCATGTGGCCCAAAATCAAATTCAATTCAAATTCTTAGCAGGATTTTATTCTCCTAGATCTGATGTTGACTTGTAGTGTTGTAATTTTGGGAAATTTGGCATAAAAAAGTATAAATACAAGGTTATTTCTTTCATTTTTCACCTATCAAGTTTACAAGTGACCTAGCAACTTGAGTATTCATGCATTATATCAAATTGGAGTTTACAAGAGCATTCAAGGGCTGATTATCAAGTTTTTTTTAGCATTATTCAAGTATCAAGCATCATGTCAAAGTCATCATGCATCATGTTTGTTTTAGAGCTAACATTTGTGATGTAGGGTTTCATGATTCAAGCAAGTGTTCAATTCAAAATCTATCACATTCAAGCAAGGGTCAAGATCTATATCCATTAGATTCATTTCATACATGTTTGCAGCACTTTATTACTAGGGTTTGGTGAGTTACAACATATTATTTTGTTCATTCATCATTCCTTCCTTTCATTTCATTTCATTATAAGGTTTGATTACCAAAATGGGGTTTGACCAAGTCAAACCCCTTTCCACTAACAAAACAATATTTTTCCCTTTCTTTAGTGTGTGATTTGTAGATCTAGGTTGAAGACATATTCAAAATAAAGTTTGGAGAAAGTTTTCAAGGTGTTCAAAGTAGTCAAAGTGGTCACATCATCTACATCATCATTACAGGACATTTACGGTACATAATTCAACATTTCAGACCTAAAGATCAAGTTGAGAAGATTAAGCAAAGATTAAAGAGAATATTTAGTTCCTAATTTTCTATAAATGTCAAACTAGACTAATATTCCACTTCTAGCCTATGATTCCCAGTATAGTAATATTTGTAGACTTCAAGTGTTTCATACATACCTTTGCTAGATTCTTGTTCCTACCTAGAAACCCTAATCTGGGACTAAATCACCCAGATAGGCATATGAGGCCCAACAAACATTGATTTCAATGTTTTCATCATTTTAAGCCTTCATTCAAGCCCTCATAGGTTTCCAAGTGCACACTTCTGGTCTCTCATATTTCTATTCTATTTTACATCCATTTCTAGGTATTCATTTGCATTTTGCATATCTTTAGGTTTTATCATTAAAACTCGCATATCATTAGTCTTTCCAAGCCCTAGCTTGGTGGTGAACCACTCTTGTAGTCATTAATCATACCCTAGGACACCCTATTGCAAGATCTCTTTCTCCTTTCTACACTCGGATTGAGATCTCTAGGGTTTCCTTGAGTGAAACTAAGTTGGAATAGGTCTAGGGTTTCATCTCTCAAAAATAAAAGAGCCACCTATTTCTTTTGTTTCACTTCCAACACAAGTATAAACCACTTACCCTTAAAGTTATCCTACACCCTCCTAGGAAATTTTATTATTTCAAACTCTTCTCCATATTCCCTATTAACATATTTGAGGATTAATGAGTAGTTGAGGACATCTAGGGGTAGTTTGATGAGTTGTGCAATAGATTGAGTGAATATAGGAGGCAGTTTGACCCATTTTAAGGAAAATGAGAGCATCTAGGAGTTGTTCAAGGAGCCTTGGTTGATAGATGAGATCAAAACAATAATTTTTCTTCATTCAAACACCATCTTGGATCATTTTAAGGAGCTGGAAAGTAGGGATAACAATTTCAGACGCCCAAGAAGGTTTGACTTAGTAAACTGAAAAAAACACTTATCATTATCTCTCAAATTGTGTTCCTAATATTTAGCAAGTTGTTAAAGAGTGTATTAGGATGCCTAAGGGAATACTTTTAGTTAGTTTTGGCTACTCTAGTTATTGTATTATAACTTTTTGAAGGTTATTTAAAGTTTGGACAATACTGTAACTCATTTTCTTACTTGTATGTAGTTGTAAGAAGACCATTTTATCAATAGAATTCAATGAGTTTGTCTCATTAATAGTTGTTTCATTGTTTGTATATGAATTATTGATGCATAATTATTTGGTTTTATGTGTAAACGCTCAAGTATTTTGAATCATTCAAGCACCTTTAGGCAGAAATTACATGTCTTAAATAGGTCATAGTTTATGTTATTAATGTTAACACTCCCTAGTTGTGAAAGTATGTAGCGAGTTTTCCTTATAAGGTATAAAAATTCTAACTTTCTTATGAAGTAATAATGTATGAGCATGTGAAACATTTGAGTTGAGTAAATATTAGCTGAGTGATTGGGAATTTGTGTGTCAAAAGAGAAGAATAGGTCATAATCATTTGGTGCATCACCTTTTTAGTCTTAGATTTCACTTTATGCTTCCTTTAACCCTTTTCTTAGTATGCAGTAGCAATACAAATTAAATTAGGTGAATTCCTAAAGGGAACCATCCCTCTTTTGAGACTCACTCCAAGCTATAGGAAACTCATAGGCCTTGGAGTGTTTCCATGTTTCACTAGATTGCTAAGTCAAGCACTTGGAAAGGGTGCAAATCTAAGTGAAAAAAAGTACAATGCTAGGTTGTATATGTTGTTATTGCACTTCCATAAATTTGGTAAGCATATGATAGTTTTCATATTAATGGAGATTTCCAAAAACAATGGAGATAGCTTTTAAAGCTTGTAGCTTTTTGGATAGATAGCTAGAATATAAGAAGAATGATAGATTGAATTAATATGGTTTTTAAATGAGTCAAAAGAGAGAACCAAGGTGGTGGCTAGTCATTCTAAATCTCTTCAAGATAGTTGAATTTTGGATGCAAGAAATGGTAGGGTTTGAATTGCTTGGAAATAGTCATGAAATATGAATATTCATGTACACATTTACACATCATGCTAATGTTTGAAAATTTAAGCTAAACAAAGGTCCAACACAATAGGAGTAACATAAAAAATACACTTGGGACACAAAGGAAACAATAAAATACATTAAATACACTAAAACTTTAGCACCAAGAGGGAGGAGATAAGGGAAACAAAGCAAGTATAGAATATAACATGAAATTACAAGGGTATGCAATTTTTCACATTACTTTTTTCCCCCACTTTAGCAAGCTAATAAATATACAAATTATGCATTTTAAAGTATAGAAATGAAATACCAAAAAGTAAATACACCAAAAGGAATGTAGTGGACACAAACTCTTGAAGTGAGGGGAAAACTCCCCCAAAATGAAAGTATGTAAAAAAATAATAGAAAGTAAACATTCTACACAAGGAATGAAGTTATAATAATATAAAACCTACATAGAACAAGAATTGGACAATCAAAATCTGCAAAAAAAATATGTTAGTAAAATCATAAAAACCTAAAATCACACAAACAAACAAGAAAACACAAAAAAAAATGCAAAGAGAGAGAGAGAGAGAATAAGAAACAAAGAGGCATTTTTAAACAATTTGTTGCTAGAAAATAATGGTAGGTGTGGTTCTAATGATAACAAACTTTGTATTGATTCTAAGAACCACACAATACCTTCATGAATCATAGACACTACAAACTAGGACGTAGGGTGACCATGAAAATTATTCTAAAAGGTAAGTTATATCAAGTACAAAGGCTAGCAAGTTTTATTTTGTTAGGTGACTCACATATTACTAACAGTATAGGGAGAGCATGCTTTAGGGAGCTTAAATATGAAGTGTTTTCAAATGAGATACCACCCTTAAAATAATTGCATGAATGTAAATAATTCAAGTAATTTTAAGGTGAAATAGGAAAGGAAATATTCCTAAAAGTAAGAGACATCAATGAGGATGTTGCAAGCATAAAACACATTACATTATGCTCATGAAATGACATCACACAAAATAGGGATGTCATAAAAGCAAGAAAAATAACACGAAAACATGCACAAAGGGATCCATAGGCTTGGAGTTAGTATTTATATAAAGGAGAAATCATAATCATCAAAAATAGGAAGGGAATGAATCAATATCATTCCCCAAGATTGTGGAACTATGAGTAAAAAAGGAGATGAAATGTTGGGGAAAGAGGACCTTAACAATGAAGGGTGTTTTCTATTCATGTAGAACTTTTGAGGATCTTAATATGTGTCTTTCCCTATGGACATTTCATTAGTAAAGAGATCATAAGGTGTAAAGATTGACTTTCAACCTCAATGGTGAGTCCATCAGACCTAGATATCAATCCTTATGACAATAGGTAAGATTTGAAACTAAACTGAAATGATTTGAATCACTAAAACTAAATGAACATTTAGACCTAATACATGAAATGAAAATTCTTGAAATTAAAAAAATGAAAATGATAGTTTTCAGGTAGATCTGAGAAGGGTTTGGACGCATGCACTTGTCACCAAAATTTAGTTTTGAGACCTGTTGAAGGACTAGATCGCCCTTGGTTGAATGGTTCTTGGTTAGGGACTCTAAAAACACTTTTGACAATCCTCTAATGTTGGATCTTGGCTTCTGTTTGACATGGGTCCCACTATTGGAAAGTCAAAAATAAAGTCTACAACCTAGTTTCCATGGCTTGACAACAATGATGACAACTTGTGCAATAATGCACATACACAAAGAGAAAAAATGTATTATTTGAATGGAGGTTTACCTTAGTCAAACCCCAAGTTTGGTAATTAAACCTTGATAGAAAGATAATGAAAATGGAGAAGGAAATGATGAATGAACAATTCTTGCTATAACTTACCAACCCTTCAATGGCTTCCCTTAGAGGACTAAAGACAAACACATATCTCCAAGGAATCTGATCTTGCTTTGCTTGATGTATTTGGATACTTGAAATGTTTGGATGCTTTAGGATCAAAAATTCATATTAGCCTTCACAAGATAACACGAACACACATAAGCTTGAACATGATGTTAGGACCTTGATTGCAGCAACAAATGACTAATAAATCTACTCTTGAATGCTCCTGACAATAAAATTTTCTCATATGAAGTCTTGATAATATGTGTTAGGATGCTTGAGTGTTCTTAGATTTCAAATGATAAAAAGACTATGTATTTATAGGTGTTTATCTAATTTCTCAAAAATTAGATTCTAAAATCCAACAATTACAAGTTGTATTTGAATCAATAAAATACCACCAAAAATATATTTTAAAATAAATCTTAGGACTTAAAGGGGACCCATTTACCCTTGGGCGAATGGGTCATGTCCTATAAGTCCAAGACACACATGCTCCAATGTGACTTAATTATTGACTACATAAATTAAATTTTAGTTCCCCTTTCAGAAAATGAGAAAAATAAGGCTTTGGAATGTATAATTTGGTAAACTAGAAGCTTAATTAAGTCCAATAAATTAAGGGACCCAAACATAGTGTCAAATTGTAAAGGTATACAATTTCCTACACTTCATTTAGCCCCTCCTTTAGTGAGAGTATGAACTTACACTCAAACTCACACGAAATTATACAAAAATGCGTAAGAGGGGTCCAAGTGTACATATGTTGGAGAGATAACAAGGATCAAGGAGGTGGAAAATCCCCCAAGATCTAAGATCCCATGGAAAACCAACATAAGGAAAAAGAGATACACAAGATGTGTAAGATACATGTAGCAAGACAAGATACACAAGCATACAATGTCAAAGCTAATGCAAAAAGGAAAAAAGGATGGACTAGCAAGTTGTGTTATGCCACGTGCATAAAATACACTCACAAGGGCTAGTGCAGTCCATTATACACTAGGTGAGCCCCAAAAAAAAAATGAGAAACACATATTAGGTCTACAAGATATGTACCTGAACTGTACATTTTTGGCACCCTTACCTTTATAGCACTTCTAGGGTTTTTCACCTAAAAGGAGAAAGAAGAGCCAAAAGATCTAGCTAGATTCATTCAAATTATGCAATGTATGATGTTATTTAGACTAAATGGAATGATATAAGTGCAATTAAATGAACTATTTGAGAGATTATGAATGCAAAATCTAAGAACAATGCAACGTTTGAAAACACAATGAGATATGCAAACATGAACAAAAGTATGAACAAATGCAAAATAGAGAGGAAGAAGGTTGATTCAGAGTACACCTGGGTAGAGAAGGGAGAATCTAGAATATTTTGAATGTTGAATAAGATCATAGAAAATCACTAGTGGGACTCATTCGCCACTGATGGTGAATCAATCCTGCTTTTGATGAAAATTGTTGAAAACTAGTTTCTGAGTGTCGGGATCCAAAATCTAGATTTCTAGCCTTAAGGTGGGACTCATTCACCATTGATGGAAAATTAGTCCACTCCCAAAATTTAGAGAAATCAAGGAACAATTTTGTAGCTTTGAGGTTGCCTACTTGTCGAGTTGGCAAAGTTAATCCTACAAAAAATAGACAAAATGTCTTCTCCAAGCTTGAAATAAGATGTAGTTGACTTGAAACACTTTGTTGACTTCTTTCCCACTTTTAAACACCTAATAACTTGTCAAAATATGCATACACAAGTCTACAAACACACATGCAATAGGGGGAAAATGGTTAAGGGTTAGGTTATAGGGATTTTCCTTGGTCAAATACCACTTTGGTAATCAAACCCTTAATGAAATGATGAAATGAAAGAGAATGATAATCAAATAACATGCAAATGCTATCAACTTACCAAACTCTTGTTGAAGAAAATATGAAGATATATCAATGGCTTCCTTTGAATGCTTGATTAGATGATGTAAAGTCCTCAAATGTGATTTGAATGCTTGGATTTCTTGAAAGAGTTAGGAGATGTAAAAAGAGGAGAAAAACACATATTCATACACATTTGTGCCTTAGTAACCCAATGATACCTCATCACAGGCCGACATAAGGTGATTTTAAATAAAAACCCAAAAGAAAATTTAAAATATTTTGAATTTTGAGCCAAGAGGGACTCATTCGCCACCCATGGAAAATGGATCCCACCTTGGAATTGAATGTGGGTGTCAGGAATTATGTTGCATTTAATTTTGTTTGATGAGTTTACATTCAAAAACACATATAATTAAGCCTTATGAGTGCATAAAGGGATCAAATAAAGTATACGAAAGGTGTAAATAGTGAAATTATGCCTAGAAAAGTGTGAAATCTTGTTGCAAGACTTTACAACACTTCAAAATTGGACTTGATAATGAATAAAATGAAATAATTTCAATGTATGCCCCCACTTTAAAGGAATTTCTAAACACCGTGATGTGATTAATTAATTTAAAGTGGAGAATGATAAATGCCAATTAATAAAAAGGTCCATGAGAGCTTATTTGGAAAGCCCTATGCCAATTATATGTTTCCAAATAAATTTGTGTCATGAAAAAGGAGGTTTCCCCCACATGCAATCCAGAAAGATAACATAAGGGATCCATGGATTCAAGGTTAGTACATGTCTTTACTATTGAGAATATGAATGCACAACAACCCTGATGAAGCTAGCCACACTTCAAAGGATCTTAACCAAGAAGAACTCCACCCACATGAATAAGAAAGTGTTGGAACATGAGCATCAAATGAGAGATTATATTATGAGATATTTCTACAATGTACAAAAGCCTTGCTTAAATTGGCATGAATGATATGTAGTATGAAATATGATGTTGACATGTGTCTTAATCTTAAGACATTTGACAAAAAACTAACTACCTAGGAAATGATAAAATGATAAGATAAGTTCTAGATAATATTTCTAGAAGAATATTATATCCTAAGCATGTGAAGGGGGATGGCCCCATTATAACTAATTACCTAGTGAATGCAACCTAGGAATAATATAATAAAATCCCTAAGTAAACTTATGCAAGTGTAATTAAATGTTAATTACACCAACATTTAGTACAGTGATATAATAGAGCTTGGAACCATCATCATTCCCCAAATACTTCATGGAACAATAAACACAAAGGAGGAATGACACATAGAGAGAGAAAACAAAGAAAAATATTTTGGGTCAACATGGAAGAGACCTAGATGTCTTAACGCCTTGCATTGTCCCCAAAAGGAAAACACAAGACAAAAGAAAAGATAATGTTTACAATAGATAGAAGAATGGAGATACAAATAGAATAATGTCATCACAGATTCACCCCCTTTGTATCCTTGCACCAATGGAGTAATAAGGCTCATCCAAAGAAAACTCGTAAACATAAAGACATGACAAGCAGCACGGTAGGGCAGATCACATTACATGCATACAATAACAAAGAACGTAGAAAGAAAAGAAATAAAGTGTGTCATATGGAAGCCAACCTATAGTAGGTCATTCCTATCCCAAAAATTTTCATCATATATGAAAGGAAAATAACTAGCCAAAGGGGCAACAACAAGTGCCTTACTAGGACAATCACCAGTTTCAACATGTGGTGATTCACTCTTTTTAGGAGGATCATCATAGTTTCCCCCATCTAAATTCATAGAAGTAGAAAACATAAAATTCAATTCATTATACACTTCTTCATCAATTTTAGTAATCTCATCATCATCATCATCCAAGTTAATCACAAGAGGAGGTCTAATGGAAATGTCCATTGTATGTTCTTGTTTTTGTTGTGGTGGAGAAGCTTCATGTTATGGAAAAGGTGAAGAATCATCATATTTTATTTCAGTTGGTTTTCTTTTTCTTCTAATTGGTGAGCAATAAGCTAATGTCTATGCCTATGCTCTTTAGCATTTCAATTTCTTCTTGCACATTTTTTTAATTTATCAACCATCGATCTTTTTTCTTCCCTTAGGGGAGGAATAGAAGGGACCTTCATGGGTTGGGAAACCGCTTTCTCTTTAGGCTTATAAACTTGTTTAATTTTAGGAGGCACAAAGGAAATTGTATGGTTATTTATTGATCTCTTGTACGATATAGGTGGCAGAATAGCATCATAGTTTGTTTCTTTTAGTTCAAGTATAGGTTCATCCACAATAATTGGAGTGGGAGGAACAACTATAGGTCTTTTAATTTTAGGTGGGATATTGGAAAGTGATGACTCTACTATATGTTTTTCTTTGAACTTTTGATATGATTTGAAAAGGAAATATTCACGAGGTTTTATAGGTTCTACGGGTTCGGGCCAAAAGAAATCCAATAAAAACTTCTCACGGGAAGACAAAGGATCAAATCCACTATGATCCACTATAAAAATTTGGTTGTCAAATGGAAATTTCAAACATTTGTGATGACCAATGGGATGGCATTCATGGAGCATAGCCATGGATAGCCTAACTTCACACAAAATTGATCTAATGTCGTGATGATAGAGAATGATACATTTAATTGTTTTGGTCTAACTTTTAATGGAAGAGTGATCAAACCTATTATAGGGAAATCAAAACCATCATGTTTGTTGATCCATGCTTTCAATTATTCATAAGAATCTTGGTAATTTCCATGCACGAATAATAATTCATCAGTGATCGCATTTTCTACACACACTGGATCAATTAATATCTCATTTTTAGGCTTGTCATTAATTCTTCTAGCTATGTAATGAGGACCATCAGGTGCATGTTTAATTATATCACTATTTGAGAAATCAATGTCAAGAGACAACTTGGTTTGGCCCTTACGAGCGTGAACATCAACGAATCCAATCATGGCATGAGAGATGCAGTTCAACATGGGTTGACTAGTTTCAACACTATGAGTGAAAGAGTTAGAAAACCCAAGATCCATAGCAGATGTACTAGCACGGGATGCCTCTTACTGAAGTATTGGTAGTAGGACACTAGGTTGTGATACTGAGACAAGTTTCACCAAACCAAAGTGCACCCAAAACAGATAAAAAGTGCTAAATAAAGATAATAAACACTCAAAAATAGGAAGCATGGTGCAAGTATTGAACAAGATATTAGAATTTTTAGATCTGAAATGTGATAATTGACTGATTTTAGATACAAAAACATGAAAATGATTACTTTTGAATGCAATTTTTTATTTTAAACTATGCACTTTATTGAACTAATTGAACTAAATGTAAACAGCTATAGAAATATGCAATTTCTAAATCTAAAACAAAGATTTGCAAGTATAGGAAAATGAAGCAGACAAAGACAAAGTAATGTGCAGAATTTTGGAAAATCACTTGTACTAGGATAGGTTCACCCTTTAGCAAATGAGTCCTTGGATAGGGTTCTAAAAAAATTTAAATTTGAGTGTTTAACTTGATATTTAAGTTCACTATTCCTTACTACAAACAAATTCTTCAGTGATAGTTTTTCTAGAAATCTGATGAAATAAAAATGTAATTTAAATGACATTGTATGAACCAAATGGCAATTTTTTTTAATGCAATTTTGAATGAAATGCTGAGGTAAATGACTAAAACACACCTTAATGCAAACTATTATGTAGAATCTATACAATATTTTTGGATTTTTATGAGTTTGAATGATGCAAATACGCAATATGTAACCCTAAATGAAATACAAAACAAGATAATGTAGAACCTAGATATAGGGTTTTAAGGATCTCCAAATCAGAAAAGCATGTAAGAATGTCGGGTTCACCAAAAATAAATGTTAGGGAAAGATATCCTTAACAATGAAGGGTGTTTTTATTCATGTAGAACTTATGAGGATCTTAATATGTGTCTTTCCCTAAGGAAATTTCGTTAGGAAAGAGATCACAATGTGTAAAGATTGACTTTCAACCTCAATGGTGACTCCATTAGACCTGGATATCAGTCCTTAGGACAATAGGTAAGGTTTGAAACTAAACTGAAATAATTTGAATCACTAAAACTAAATGAACATTAAGACCTAATACATGAAACGCAAATTCCCCAAAGTATAGAAATGGAAATGGCAATTTTTAGGCAGATCTAAGAAGGGTTTGGACAAATGCACCTATCACCAAAAATTGGTTTTGAGACATGTTGAAGGATTAGTTCACCCTTGGGTGGATGGGTCCTCCTTAGGGCTTCTAAAAACACTTTTCCCAAACCTCTGATATTGGATCTGGGCTTCTATTTGACACAAGTCCCACTGTCAAAAAGTCAAAAATAAAGTCTACAACCTAGTTTGTGGCTTGACAACAATGCAAAATTTATCTTCAATATTTCTTCAATCCATCTTCAACCTATAATTTGTACATACACAAAGAGAAAATTTGTTTTTTTTGAATGGGGGTTTTCCTTAGTCAAACCCCAAGTTTAGTAATTAAACTTGATAAAAACATAATGACAATGAAGAAGGAAATGATGAGTGAGCAATGCTTGCTATGTAACTCACCAAACCTTCAATGGGTTCCCTTAGAGGACTGAAGACAAACACATCTCTCCAAGGAATCTAATCTTCTTTGCTTGATGGATTTGGATACTTGAAATGCTTGGATGCTTTAGGATCAATAATTCATATTAGCCTTCACAAGATCACATGAACACACATAAGCTTGAACATGATGTTAGGACCTTGATTGCTGCAAAAAATGGTTGATAATTTTTTTCTTGAATGCTCTTGAAAATAAGTGAATTCTTCATAATATGTGTTAGGATGCTTGAGTGTTCTTAGATTTCAAATGATAAAAGACTATGTATTTATAGGTTTTTATCTAATTCCTCAAAAATTAGATTCCAAAAGCCAACAATTGCAAGTTAAATTTGAATCAATAAAATAATACCAAAAACATATTTAAAAATGGGTCTTAAGAATTAAAGGGGACCCATTCTCCCTTGGGAAAATTGGTCCTAGCCTATAAGTCCAAGACACACATGCTCCAATGTGATTTAATTATTGATTATGTAGACACTAAAAAATGTCTTGGTCTACGAGCGTCATTTTTCCATTGTCTTGGTCTTCTTCCTTGCATAATTAAATAATTTTAATTATTTAATTAATCCATCATGTAACCTTTATTCTACTATTTGCAATTAAGTAAATTTAATTGTGTCGCTAACACCCTTTTTCTTCAATAATTAAATAAACTATTATTTATTCAATTATTTACCTTTTCATTATTCGTCTATAGTCAAATAATTATTATTAATTATTTTTCTATTCAGTAATCTTTTCATTCTTCTATAGTTAAATAATCATTAGAATTATTTAGTTAGATCTCTTATCATTTCTCCCCCATTAAATAATTAATCTAAATTAATTATTTAATTCTTCTTTTCTATTTTCTTCTTATTTAATTAAATTGATTGAATAAATCATTTTAATTAAATTCCCAATTCCTTCTTCCTCAAATAAATAACTTAAATAAATTATTTATGCCTCCATTTGTTCAAAGATTCCTTTCTCATGAAATAAATAATTTTCCTCCATCTCCCTCCACTATCTCATTTTTGAATCTCAACTATCGATTAACTTTGGTCCCTTCTCGATCTTAATTGTTCATTTCATAACCCTATTACTCTATGTTGCATGTCTTCTCAACCATCAATCTTGAAATCTTTCTAGAACTTTGATCTTGACCGTCCATTTGAATGGCTATCTATAAAAGAAGCTCTTCTCCTTCATTTTTGATTTAACAACCACTTATCTCTGACTTTCATGCTTATTGTTTGCAGGTATTTGCACACATATACTATGATCTGAGGGAAACTTGCAAAGTAAATTTGAGGAGAGACGAGAAGTAATTCAACTTTAATATGGGGAGTGTTTTCAATTTGATTTCTTTTACTTTATCCATCATGTTTGATTGTTTTCTCTTATTTTAAATTGGGATTTTAGCTTGGATAGTATTGTGGTTGTCACTTAATCTATGTTACCTAATTTTTCCCATCTTACATTGGGGAACCTGATGTGAAAGTATGAATTTTTGCAAGAAAACCCATGTTTCTTTCTAGTTTTTTCCATGTAACAGGCCCGTGAGCCGCAACTAAGACATGTAGTGAAGCAACTAAAGAGAAATGATGCAACTACAGGTGGGAATCCAAGATTTGAAATAGCCACTTAACCAAGATGTGTAGCAACGCATCTAGAGGTGGGATTTGAAATCATGACGCAACTGCAAGACCCTGAGATGAAACTAAAACGCCACAACTGTGAACCTGAATGACGCATCTACTTGATTAGATATATTTTCTCTATTTTTAGTTTTGTTTGATTTTCTTCTTTTGGGTTTTCATTAGCATAGGGTTTTTGGTGTGCTAATCATCTCTTTTCAACATGTGGTGTTTGATTTAAGGATTTTTAAAAGTGTTTCTTTAGAAATAAATTGATCCTATCATCATCTATTTTAAGGATAATCAATTTCATCTTGTTTGCTTACAACAACTACAAATTTGCATCATATTCATAAGGTTAAAATAAACATGTGTTTTCATTCATTAAGGTTAAAATGAACAAAATGCATATTTCACTCATGGGATCTAAAATGAACTTGCATCACATGTCATTTGTTTAAAAAGAACACAAGTGTTTGTTGTCATCATAAGCAAGGTTAAAATTAACAAGTGTTTGTTGTGTTTTATGGTTTGCATTTTTCCATGAGATGTGTATGCCCTTCTCCCACACTTCTCAGCGATCTTGAGAATCAAAAGCATTCCTTTGGAACTTGTATAACCACCCATGACATTTTTCGATTTGGATTTAAAATGAACCCCATGTGAGTGTGAGGAAAATGTGTTGTGTATGTTCTATCCTTGCGCTTTGTGCAATCTAGGAGATCAAAAAAAACATACTTCCTTGCCTTTTTTTACCCTTTAGAGGGCCTACCTCAAAAGAGGAAATGACCCAAGTGAAACTATTTTGTTCCACTATATAAATTATTGTGATCATTCAGAAAGTCTTTGATCACCTAGTGAGAATGTCCTATGTAGAAAAGTGTCACCCCTAATGTCAACATGACATGTCAAAATCCTTTCTTAGGAAGGGACTTGGAGGCCTCTTAATTGAGCTAATCTTTCCTCATGCATAGGCACCAGTATTTCCCTAAAACACAAACTAAGAACCAATTTTTTAGTGCCAACATCCAAAAACCCATTTACTTGTTGGCGTAGGAACGGATGTTCTGAAGCCACCCTTTGTTCTAACATTCATTCTAGAGATAGGGAATCCTTCAAGGTTTTTGGATCTTAGGGGTAAGATATTTTGGTGAGCCTATGTCGTGTAAAGGGGAGCCAATGCCACCAAGGTCTCTAGTTGTCCACTCTGTTTAGGTGTTTGGAGCAATCCAAGTAGGGATCTAGCAGGTAGTATATTTTCCAACCTACGTTGTCGATTATCTACAAGTGTTTTTATTCAAATTGAAATCAAAAAATTTCACACTCAAAATCAAACCAAAACAAGTGTTTGTTGACTTTTTTTTGTGTTTTCCAAACTTCATCACATAAAATCTCATCAAAACCAATCAAAAGTCAATTCAAAACATCAAAATTGCAAAAAAAACACTTTATGAACCGCAACTAATAAAAACAAGCCCACAACTACAATTATGTGTTGCAACTATTAACCAAAAAATCGCAATTGATATTTTGCAATGTAACTCTTTAAAACAAAGTTGCAACTACTAAAGTGAACCACAACTGCTCATTAGAAACTCGCAACTGAAACAACGCATCTAAGAAAAATAGTGCAGCAATTGCTTGATTATCAAAAATTCACAAAATCCTTGTCCAAAACTTAATCAATTCATCTTGACAGTGATCTTGACTTTTGAAACTTAGACTTGCAGAACTTTACCAATCCATTCCATCACTTTCATTTAGGATTGCATTACATTCTCTAGGTTACCTTTCCTCATCCTTTTCCTTGCACAATTAATCCTAGACATTAGGTTGCACAAACCTTTTATATTTCAAACATAGGAGACCTATCAAGCCTTTGGATAGTCCATGGTTGCTTATCCAACTTGTCATTGATCTTCATCTTTAAATTTATAAACCTTTGTCATTTTCATCTTGGTCAAAACTTGAGCCTCAAACTTCTGTCCTAGTTTACACTCACCTTGTCAAATCTATCCTCTTGGTTATCACAAATGTCAATGACATTTGGGTTTGTTATCTTGGACCTACAATAGCTTGTTTGTCATCCTCTTTCTTGAATCTTGGGGTCCATATCTTTAGAATCCTTTTACTAGTGTCATTTAGCTTCACACCTTGTCATTTGATCATACTATCATTACCATCCTATCAATCCTTAGTCTTGGACTTAAATTTCACTTTCACTTTGCATCCTTATATCCCAAAAACACAAAAAATATAGCTCATCCTCATCTTAGACTTAGTTGCACCATAACCTTTGATCATTGATTTAGCATCATCTAGCTTCAATTATTATAGATTAGTCTCCCTTTGGTACCATTTGACATCCTCTAGTTTCATTTAGCTTCATTTAATCTCGTCATTTGTTCTTAAGATCATTTTTATCCTTGCATGATCACCTTGCATCCTTATATACAAAAATTCCCAAAAACATAGTTTAGCTTCATATCCTAAAAATTGTACAGTAAAATTTTACTCATTTTATTCTAGACTTTATTTTGAATGTTGTATTGGAGAATATGTGTGTGTGTGTTTGAACATATAAGAACCTCATAAATGTTGAATTTATGAACCTTCAACCAAAAATACTAATATATAAATATGTGAGTAAAAATATTGAATAAGAAAAAGAATCTTGTAAAAATTTTAAACCTACAACTTAAAAAGAAAACTTGCAAACTGAAAATCATATGAAAGGAAGAATTACTTAAAGAAAAATTTATATAATTGTTAGTTAATTCCATAGTTAGTTGCCAAGAAAACTAGAAGCAAGAATTAATTAAACTAAAATTTGAATTGTTATTTGAGTAATGTGAATTATAAAATGTGAGGGTAAAGAATATTAGAGGTAAAGGGTTTTAAATTTGAATAGTCTAAAAAGGTAGAAGTCACAACTTAAATGTGACATAAGTAAATTAAATTAATTTAATAATATGACTTAAGGAAAATAAATAACATTAAAATAATAAATACAATTTATTATAGATAAGTGGTGAATGAAAGTTAAAAATAACAATTACTTTTAGTTAAAAAAATCACTATGGTTAAATTTAAATGTGGTTAAAATAAACTATTTCATTTTTTTATGAATGTTTAATTATTGTTCATTATTGATAAAAGGTATTAGAGCATTAATCTTGATTTGATATTTACTCGTTAAGTGAATAATTTTTTCTATGAGTGATTAAATCGGTTTAGAATTTCAATTATTTATTTTTTTATAGAATTTTAAATTATTTCAATTCTTGTTAACTTTGGTAATTTAATTATTTGATTTCTTACAAGTTTAGAACACCCAATTTATTGTAAAATAAATTAATAGGATCTTTGCATTTCTTCCATTAGTTAGACTTGATGTCTTAACCTCATTATGTCAAATAGTCATCCCTTGGGAAAAATTACACAAAAAAATGTATTCATCTATAACACCATACATCTGCAAGCTTAAATTCTATCTCATACATCCTCATGAAGTTAGTTTAAAGAAAGCAAATAAAATAGCATTCTTTATGAAATAATCCATTATGCTTCACAAACAAAACAACAAAACAGACTAATTGAAATCCTAAAAAGCATAGTGAATAACCTATTCCATGGTGGATTGGTGTTTCTTTGATGTGGAAAGAATCCCTTTCCCAATCCTTGATAAGCTCTTGGATGAAATGATGAAAAAGATGCAAGATGATGACCAAGATGAAGTGCAAGATGAATGTGTATCAAGTTGCCTAAGATTGTGGAGTTGTGGAGGATTAAATCAATAGAGATGGTCTCTATTTATAGAATAGAATGATAGAAAAATGCAAGATATGAAGAATGTGGGACAAAAGGAAAACCAATGAAAAGATGACATTTGTCAAGATGTGATAGGATGAAGGTTGTGCACATCTTGGTCATTGTGCCAAAGAGGGGGAGATTTGAAATTCAAAAGATGGCTTGTTGGACGGAGAAGAAAAGTCTTAAATGTCAAGTGGGCGACATGTAAGAGGGGAGTTAATGCTATGTTGGAATGGACAAGCCATGTGGGAGGGAAAATTCAAATTGGAAGAATATTCCCTCAAAGATGCCATTTTGAATGAAAATGATGAATTAATAAAATCAATTAAATTGATTTATGTGCACAAGTTGAAAAATCTAGAGAAAAGAGGATTAGGATTAGCATTAATCATGGTTTGATTAATTTAATAGGAGATTAGGTGATTTGACTTTTTGACTTAGATTTATGGATTAAAATAAATCAAAAGGAGAAGAAAATGATAAAGATTTAATTAAACAAAGATTTGATTTATTTAATCAAAGAGGATGATGTTAGTGGTAAAGATGAATTAAATAAAATTGGTTTATTTAATTAAAGATGAACTTTAGGATTAAATAAATAAAATGATTTATTTAATCAAAAAGGGGATAATGATTTAAATAAATTTGATTGATTAATAGAGGAATTAATATGAATTAATTAAATGGTAAATAAAGGGGTGACTAAAGAGGAATTGAAGTTAGTTGATCAAGAAATTTTTCATGCCTACATTTAGCCCCTCTTTGAAGCAATGCACTTGTTGCGTTGGTTCAAAGAATAAACTTACCGCAATCAAAATTTAGAAAAATTCTAATTTTTTTGAATGCCCCAGTGGAAAGTACACTGGTACATTCCCCCTCGAGAGATCGAGTGAAAAGATTTGATTTTTAGGGTCGTTCTCGTAACAAAGAGGTTTAAGATGAACGTATGGATGGTTATGATGATGATGCAAATGAGATGGTTTTAAGATGCTTAGAATAACCAATCTATATTAGCCTAAACAACTTAAATGATGATATGATGCATTTGAGATGGACGATGTGATGATGCCTATATGATTATGCAATGGATGTTTTATGCAAATGTATGGTTTTATGAGATGCTTATACTAGCAGATCTATATTATGATGATGAACATGCATGTGAGATGATCTGTGTTTCTTATATGATATGATATGATATGCAGTATTCGGATGGTTTAGGGATGCAGGATGGATGCATTGGTGATGATGATTAACTGTTAGCACGGAGAGAGGAAAGAAGAAATGACAAGAGGATTCAACAAGCCAACTTTACTAGAGATGATGATGAGAGATGGATGATTTTCTTATCGAGAATTGGAACTTTAAAAGGGCTACTTACCTTATGTTTGATAACACACATAAATATGATACATCGAGGTATAAAAAACCAGGATGGTGTTGTAATTAGTGTGATGGACTTTGAATCGACAAACAAATAGGAGTATTCTTGTTCACACTTGACATACGGAAACCTTGCTAGGATGCATCTAACAAAGCAAGTATTCACCAAGTTATATTGCAAGAATGTCCAACAAGCACAACAGAAAAAAAAGATAATGATTGATGCCCCATTCCTTTCTCTCTAAATCGCTTTCATTAGATATCATCAAGAGGTCACTAGAATGAGAGAAATAAGATAAATCAAAAAGAAAAGATCAAGCACACAAACAAGTCAATGTTCTTCATACCTCTAGCCAAAGGGATTTGTTTTGTTTAGGATAAGTATCCAAAATGATGCCCATTGTCAGAACGATATATTCTAGGACATGCATTGTATAGGATGATGATGGGTTGATAAGTTGTTTGATAGGATTTCAATATAAGGTTGACTGACATGTTTGAAAATGATCAAGAGTTTGATTTTTCATTTAATGGTTTGTTGCTTCGATTTTGATTTTGCATTTGAAGTTTGCTTTTGCTGATTGTTGCGGTTGTTTCTGTTTGTTTTTCCAAAGGGTGAGTGTGACGATTTGTTTATTGTGAGTGATGTTTATTGCGGGTGAAAGCAAGATGGGACGGATGGATTTTTTCAAATATTTGGATGTTTTTGATGTTTTTTAAACTATTTTGAGGCTGTTTTTGGTTTTTTCAATTATTTTAATGTTTTTGTGTTTTTGATGAGATTTTTTTTAATTTTTTTGGATTTTGATGTCTCGAGGGATGATCAAAGATTATCCTTGCCTACATTTAAGCTCAGAGACAACATAGTTTGGATAGCCATGTTTTTGACATTTTTCTAACTTTTTGACCTTTTTTTAATTTTCTTATGATTTTGACTATTTGGATATGGATATGTGTGATGATATTAGTGCTCTGTTTGGAATTTTGTGGAAAACCAAGCCAGGGTTGATTGATCGGATCAATGGATTGATGATGATAACATTGTTGAGGATACACAACAATGCAAGGATAGTGTTTAAGAAACACGAAGATTAGGATGGATATCCCAAGATGATGAGGGATTGATTGGATTCGGTTGATCAAGATCAATGATGATAACATTGTCGAGGATACACAACAATGCAAGGATAGTGTTAAGCAACACAATGATTGGGAAGGATATCCCAGGATGATGGATTGATTGGATTTGATTGATTGGGATTTTGAAGCTTGGTTTTGGAAGAAACTCATTTTGAATGGTTCGATGTGACGTTTGAAGTGAAAATTAGATGTGACTGATAGTGATTGTTTGGATTGATGTTCAATGAAAGATAAATCTTGATAAGGAACATCCTCTCATCAAAATATTCCATCAGCTTGTGATTTGGATTTTGGCTCACAAATATTTTGACCAATTTGATTTCATGTTTGCCACTGTTTGGATCACTACATAAGTTGGAGGATATAGATCAAGATTTATTCCTAAAGCAAGATGTAAATATCTACCCTTGGTGTCTAGTAATGTACGGAATGCCATAGGTGGATGCTTGGATAGGTGTTTGGATGGAGGGTTATGGATTATCTTGCGATAAGATAAGGTGTTCGAACAAAGGATGCTCATTTAGATAATGGTTCATGGTTCCAATAATGTTAGGTAGGATAGGATCAATGAAAAGGACTCAGTCAAGATGTTTACCATAAGCAAGTGTAAAGTGTACACCAAAATTTCATCAAGATCAAGATAATTTGGACCATGTATGTAGATGGATAGATGGATGAAGATGGATTGGATCAATGGTTTATGGATTAATGGATTTATTATGGATGGCATGGATGGAATGTTGGATTTATTATGGATGAGTCGAGATGCTTTTACCCAAATTAGCACACGCAGATGCTCGATTCTACACATGACACTTGTTTGTTAGGTTTTCATCATGGTACCTGTTCAAAGCGCCATCGTAGTGGTTTTCACTAGAGGATGATTTTCCTCTGATTTTTTTTTTTGGATTTTTTTGCTTTTTTTGGTTTTTTTGGTTTTTTTGAAAGATTTTAAGCTCATGTTGAACCATTTGGTGATGTTGATATAGATTCTTTTTTCATAATGTTCCATTGATATCCTACTTGAAGAAGTTGCTTTGCCAAGATACGTGCACTTGAATGCAACTTTTGAGATTTTTGATCGGCTTTGCTGATACCAGAGTTAACTTTGTCTTTGTGCACACATCATGATAGAATGCCTTTTGAATCCTTATGATGAAGGGTTGTTTCCAATACATGTTCAATTTGAGAATTGGATATCATGTGTGGAGTCATGGATGGAGTGTTTTTAGGGATAAAGATGGATTGGTTGAAAATTTGGAACCCTTGACTCTCCAAACTTGGGAAGATGAGCAATGATGGGTGGATACGAAAGTTTGCCTGGAATTAGGACCAACTACTTGATATACTTTGTCATTGCTTGAGAAGCTTGCCTTTGATTTTTTGGACGTCTTTGATAGATACTTTTCCCTTTTTTTATTTTGCACCATAGTTTCTTTGACTAATGAGTTTGATAGGGACAATCTTTCTTTGTATTCTTTGGTATCCACTTGTATTTGATTTGTCCATTATGCTTGAGAATTTATTTTTCTTTGATAGCATTCTTTGTGCCTTGATTCAAATCTTTATTTTGATGTTGGTCCCAATTCGTGGATGGGGTGATGGGTGGATGAAGATTCATGGCATGGCTGGTTGTAGCATTGGCATCGGTTTCATCATAAGGATTCTTTGTGCTCCCTATGTTGACATTCCCCTAGTATGGTGGTAGTAGCACCTTTGTTCCTTGATTCTACCTATTTTGAAATGTCTTGTTCAGTAAGAATTCTCTGATAAATAACCACTGCAAATGATGTTATTTCACTTTGTTGCTCTACTAACTCTGAAATATCCTATTTTTTCTAACTTGTTTCCTTGAGTGGATAATGCTTGGTATCTTCATACATGGTGTCCTCGATCTGAATTTGGGATATATCTAATCCTAATGTTGAAAACTTTATTTGACTATAGGAATCAATAATTTTATCTTTTTGTGTAATGGAATCCTATTATGAATGAAGATCATCTACGTGTCCATCCACATAAAGCATCTCATGGGTAGATGGAGGAGTATGTGCCATGTGGATATGATCATCTTATATAGATAGGAGAGTTTCCATTAGACCATTATAGTAGCTTGGAGATACAAATTCTTGATCTTGAATGATTTTAGAATTGCTTTTGACATGCTTTGGATTAAATTCTTGACATGGTTCAGTTTCAAAGGATGGATTGCTTACAAAGGGTTCTTGGACATCATCATTAGGCATGGTAAGTGGTTCAATATCCTCTTGATCTTTGAGTGAACTTGGATCAGGTTTCGAGTTGAGGATTCCTTCAGTATCTCTAACCATGAGGTCAAAGGGGTTCAACATGCCTTGGAAAGGACCATTGCTAGACCTTGGTGAAATATTTGTATCTTGCTTTGGAATAAATTTTTGAGATATGTCCTCTAACTCATAAGGTGATGTAGAGACATTTTCAATATGATCATTGGTCGATGGATCGTAGATTATGTCAATGGGATCAAAAAACTCTAACACTCCTTGAAATAGATCATGGCCAAATATTGTTGAGGGATTTTGATTACGACTAAAAAATGATTCTTGATTCATGTTGATTTGATTATTGGATGGGGTAGAAACATCTGAGGGGTGCTCATTGATGGAGATATCTTGATCATTGTTTTCAACAATTGTGGTGGAGAGATTTTCAATGCTATCACTAATGGTTGAATCTTCCTCATAGTCCCAAATAGTGAATTTTTTTTATCAATAAGGTCTTGGATGAGATTTTTGAGTCGAATGCAACTTCATGTTGCATGTCCCTTTATTTTGTGAAAATCACAAAGGATATTTTCATTGTACCATGGTGGTTTCACGTCTGGTTCTTGATAGTTCTCATAGATGGGTATTTTAATGAGATTTTCCCGCACCAATAGTTGCATGACCAATCGATTAGTTTCCCAAGGGGTGTGTATTTTCGTTTGCTACCCTGTGAGACTTGTCCTTTAATTTTACCTTGTGATGATTAATTTTGGAGATGTGGTGATTGATCTTTGAGATGTGGTGATTGATCTTCGAGATGGGGTGATTGGGTTTGTTGTTGATGTTGTTGATCTTGATATCCAACCTCTTGACATTGGAGATATTGTTCCTTATGTGGTTGCAGACACAACTCAATGCTTTGAACCAATGGAAGAGTGTGTTGATTTTGGAGTGAAGATGTGTCTTGGCGAAATGAGTTAATTATTTTGGCAAGTGAAACAATTTGATCTCACAAAATTTGATCTTGATTTTGATTTTGACACCCTTGATATAGTTAATTTGGCTTTTGTTCAAGCATATTTGGAATGCATACTTGTAGTGTTTGAATGTGATCCTAAACAAATTGATTTTGGACAATGTTTTGATTTGGGATGATGCTTAGATTTGGCATGATAGGTTGAAATTGAACATGGTTGTGATCAAGAATCACATTTCCTTGATTTAGGTAACTTTGATTCTGCATGGTGTTACCTTGAATTGGACTAATACATGGAGTTCTTAACATCCTTTTTGGACTTTGAACAACATTCATGTGATTCGCAAACATATCTATCCCAAATTTTACCAAGTGTGATTTTAAAATCTTCATGTTTGGAAAACTTGTACTTGGTATATTCACATTTGGCATGTATGGATTTGGTGGGATGATGTTTTGAATACTCATGCATTGATTGTTTGGTTGATAGATTTGTAGGTTTGGACTCGAATTTAAATCTACCATAGGGAAAGGTGTTCCAAAATTTATATTAGGCATACTCACATTTGTTGTACCATTGAGGTTTTTAGAAGATAATAATCCCATGTATGGATTATATAAGTGTGAGCTTTGATAATCCATTGGTTTTGTAAGGCTTGGATAGTTTGGTTGACTTGGATTGCTCATGATGTATGGATCAAGTTTATATTCCATGTTATTCTTATGTTTTGACCTTGTTGCAAAAGTGACCTCTAAGGTGTTTAGGACCAATGATGAGATGAAGGATGAAAGGGGTGAATGATATGGGTGTTGAACATTTAGGGACTTTCGATCAATGCTAGACTTAGGGTTTGATTTTGATTGGTTTGATTGGGTAATGAACTTGTAAACCCTAAGATGTTAGATTTTATCTTAGGCTGAATTTGTTTCAAATAAGTGATAATATAACTAAGTGTGTGAGGAAGGATTCATCCAAACACACCTAAGTAAACAAGTGATTTTGATTTGGTTTAAGGATGATTTACCAAAGTCTGAAATGATCTTTTCAAAGCTCTAAAGTTGTTTGGTGGGATGGGTTTTGATAGATGTTTGGGATGGAAGATGTGTTTTATTTTGATCCTAAATGAACCTAAGAAGGACCTTTGTTTACAAGACCAAGATAGTGAAGAACATGCTTTTTCCTAAGAGTAGTTCAAACCAAAAGACCAATGTTTGCATGGAAAACTATATGACCAAAAGAGACCAAGCAAATGTGTGGGGTTGAAATTGAGTTAACTTTGCTTAATGAGTTATTTTTATCACAAACACACTCTTTATTAGCTTTTAAAACTAGATGTCCAATGTCCTAATTTTCTTTCATCCCACAAAGTGCATTATGTGGAAATCAAGGAAATCAAGGCAAAGGTTACCTAATGTTGACCTTAGTAGGAGAAAATTGAGATGAAATCCAAATGATTAGAAGCCTCTAAGGATGAGAATCCCAAGGGAAAGCAATATCATGTGAATTCATTCAAGGATATTTGCTTCTCCTAAAGGGTTTGAGATTTTGATGCTCATGTTGAATGTTTTTCTTCCAATGTTTTCAATCAAGCAATGTGTTTTGATTTCAAGAACAATCACAACCCTATGGATATTTGAGACAATAATTGTTGAGTCCCCACTTGGACAAGTCCAGCTACACCTAATTTTAGCCAATGGTTAGATGCTTGACCACACAGGCTCCCCCTTATAGTGCACTCACTTCTCGGGTCAGCCAAGCATCAGCACCCATGAATCTCCAATGGCGTACTTTCCATTTCTACTAAAATTCATAAAAGTGTGGGGAGGCTTCAAAACGACCATTCTTGCACCAACAAATAGATAGGGATTTTTGCCTTTCTAAACAAGGGGTTTTAATTCGGACTTTCCATTCGTGGAGATTGACCCATGCGGTGAGAGACCATTGCTACCCTTCTCTTTAGGACCAACCACGTGATACTAGCCTTTGTTCTAGTACCCACTTTTATATCCTGGTTGGAAATACACTTGGCTTTAGTGTATTACTGGTTGGGTCGTTCCCTTGGGTGAGTACTTTTTCCCCAAGGCAGGCCCTCTAGGATAAACAATAGCGAGTAAACAATATTCATAGTTCGATCAACCTTTGTTGAGAAACAAGGAGAGAATACACGCGATAGGTTTACTCACACTCGCAAGATGTTTTGTTCAATTTTAGTTCTAAAATGAAGTGTGGAGGCAATCACTTTATCCCAACCTAAGACCACCAAAAAGCCTTTTGATTCTCAAGATCGTCGTGAGGTGCAAGAGAAGCACATACATCTTTTCAATGGTGTTAGTTTGAGTAAGAAATCACAAAAAAAAGTAGCACATGTTCTTTTTAATCCCACAAAGAAATAATGACTTCTTTTTAAGCACCAAAGGAAATGTGAAGATTTTTTTGTTCAATTGTTAAATCTGAAAACCAACTCTAGTAAGTTTGTGTTCTAAAGTTTATTTTAAGCCCTTTTGTAACAAGAAATTGAACTGTTATTTTTAAGAGCCCCAAAAAAAAGAGGAGAGTTGGTTTAAAATAGAAAACTAAAGCATAAAACAGAAGCCTTAATAATTTAAAAATGCTTTGTCAACACCAAATTTAATGCTTCAATCCTCTTTAACTCTAAGATTCGTCCAAGATTGTTTCCAATGCTCCAACGTTGCAAGTCTTTTGCGTGAAAAAAATCCCTTCCTCCTTGTTTTTCCTATAAAAAAAAACAAGAATCAAGTTATCATTTTAAGCATTAACTTCAAACAATAGAATGATTTTAAATAAAAAAATACTAATGACTTTAACTAATGAATGAAGCATTTATAAGAATCTTGCATATAGTCTTCATAATCAGATGACTTTAGCTTCTACTTCGCATCAATGTTTGCACAATATAGACTTCAAATCACATAGAATGTTCCCTAGACAGTTACTGTAAATGCAAAAAAGGAAAGCTTGAAGAACACAATAGTCAATATTCAATGTAATGCAACAAAACTCGATTTCACCTTGCGTAGCCAATGATTAATAAGGGCAACAACAATATTAATGAAAGAAACGACAATGCCAATATTCCCTTAATGTATCGGATTTTGAAATAGAAATATATGATTGTGACTTACTTGTAGCCATTGTCTACTTCCATTAAAGTTAAATGCTACAACTTGCATAGCAATTAGGTGCCATTATTAGTTTAGTAAAATGACACCACTAATTCATGAAATGACCTCCATGCAGTGGGATCTTGATTTCTTTCTTACTAAATCGATTTCTCTACTTGACACTAAAGCAATGAAATAAAGCAATTAAATAGTTGATTCACCCTCTTTCCAAAACTGATATGGACATTATCTTTATAGAAAGATTTGTATCTTCCCTCCACACATGACACATTTACCAGTAGTCTGCTCCAATCACCTGTGCCCTCTCAATTGCAAACATTCAGCACAAAATTTTCTTGTGAAACAAGTCATAGACATGGTGTATTTAAAAAACAGGTCACCATCCTAAAATATACCACTTGGAGTCAATAATTCTGAAATTGTGGTCTCCTATGTAGGCACAGATAGCTTCAACTACTTAACATCCTTCTTTTTCATAGTGCTCACTGCAAAGTTGTTGTTTCTTACAGAGATCTCATCGGTGTGTAAAGCTTGGAGTCGAGGAATAGAAGCGAAGACTTTTGTTGATTGTTGTAGTTATAACTGCCCTGTTAAATATGCATACAGTTGTGGATGTGTAGACCAGGCACATGAACTATTTGAAAAAAAAATTAAAGAAATGTTGTCTCATGGAATGCCATGATTGCACAGTTTGCATAGATGAATTTCTATAGGATACTACACCACGCATTTAATTCCCTCCAACTTTTAGATTAGCCAACGTTGAATTTCCCAACATTAAATTTGCAACAACTTGTCAGTCACACTTTTTTGCCTGTGATAGAGTTGTCAGTAAATTGCAAAAAAAACATCTGATTGTAAAATGCGATTCAAAAAAGATCATAACATAATATCATTTATTATGAATCCAAATGGCGACAAAAAATATCCCAACATAAATGTGTATTAATGAAGAATAGAAACTCAATGCGATTCAAAACTTAATGCAACAGCGAAAGTAAGCAATTTAAAGCAAGGTTGGTGTGGAAATTATGGTAGCTGAGATGAGCAGCACTTCAATGTTGATTCGCCATACCTGAGACTTGTTTTAAATAAACCGCGTGAGGAGAGATGATTGACTATTTGGTGTGTTGTCATAGAAATGGCCGTGATATCAAATTACATGCAAGTACTGGTTTATGTGCAGTGATATCGTTGAGGATCTTTCTCTACTCCCTTGCTTTCCCTTTTCAAGGACAACTTCCACTGTGACCAAGTTTAGTGGGATTAATTTGACAAGCAAGGAGTTGGAACAAATGTTGATCGTAGTGTTCTTCTCAATTCGCTTTATGAATGGCTTCCAAGTTCAGGATATAGAGAATGTTGATGATGTAACAGAGCTAATCTGAAAAACAAGATGGGTGAGTGTATTTCTGAAAAATAATGAGTTTTGACAAAAGATAAATAAATGAGGCCTAAAGAGCGTGTGTGGCCATCTAACTCTAGTGGCATCTTCTATCCCCAGCCACCAGTGTTTATTTGCAAATGATTATGAGTCAACTAGCTTTCTTTGAGTTGTTAACCTATGTTTGGCAAGATGTCTGATGGCAACTAGCCATCGACACTTAAAAATCACCTACTGAAAAATGATACACATTAATATTGCCATGTTAACTCATCATATATAAATATAACTTTATCAATGTTCCATATTTTTAATATGGTTTCTTCCAATACGTTTATGTGTATGTGCAAAATAATGAATCTGTTGAAAAGGAGTTAGAAATGCTTTCAAGTAAATGCAATTGGCAGGCATAAAACCAAATTGTACAACCTTTAATGATTTTGAAAACTTTTAAGTTAATGCAACTGGCAGGTGTCAAACCAAATTCCACAACCTTTGGTGATTTCAAGACCTGCAAAAAAGAAGACTTGTTGCAAAGGCGTAAACTTTCAAGTAAATGCTAGTAGTAGGCATACAAAGAAGACAGCGAATAAATGTTTTTTTTTTTAACTTTCAAGCAAATGCATCATTTTTCAGTTGTAAAGTGACGCCCTAGTGCCAATAAAAAAGGTTTCAAACTAATGCATTTTGGGAGATAGTTACCGGAACTCACAACTATTGCTAGCAAACTCTTAGCCCACAATAAAATGGGAGATTGCAACAGGGTATGGATGCCCAAATGTATACTATCAAACCTTCCTCAGGTGTGTTGCTAGGGAAACTGTACAAGAATTTGTCTTTCTTGTGTTTGTGAAGTGAATGCTTGAATGTCTATTGTGAAGAAGAGTGCATTCGTGAGAACAATGTAAGTGGATAGAAAACAAATGAAAGTGACAGTGACAGTGACCATGGAGGAGAATAAGGTGTTGAAGAGAAAGACAGGAAAAACAACCAAAGATGTTACCCCCTACAATCTGATTTACTATTCATATATTGCTTAGATCTATGATAAAAAATATTCGTAGGTTATGTGAGAAATGTGGACCCTACATTCCCCAATCCGCATATTATAAAGCTTCTTAGGTTATGTGAGAAATGTTGACCCTACATTCCCCAATTTGTATATTATATTCAAGAATCAATTAATGGCACCATAGTAGATGCAAGCGCATTGTCATGAGTAAATGAATAGAGAACATAACAAATTCAAATGCAATTAGAGTAAATGTGGATGAAGATCCTCACATAATGTCATGAACAAACAGACAAAGTAAACAAAATTTAAATATAATCAGAATAAATGTGCCTATCACAAGCTTTTGCCTAATTTACAGAGATCTAAGCATAATGCATGTATGCCCTCTGTCCTTGTATTGAAGGCACCCGATTCAACATTTTTCATTTTCTACCATTATCAGTCTATAGATAATCAATGACATTTATACAGCCTGTAGATATACTTAATCAACATATATTGTCCATATAAAATAAGCAAGTAACATATAGACGAAATTCATTAGTTGTGGTTGTTAACCACAAGGTCGGAGGTTCAAGCCCTCCTTCTAGTGCCATATGTAACACCATATATCTGCAAGCTTAAATTCTATCACATACATCCTCACGAAGTTAGTTTAAAGCAAGCAAATAAAATAGCAATATTTATGAAATAATCCATTATGCTTCACAAACAAAACAACCAAACAAACTAATTGAAATCCTAAAAAGCATAGTGAGTAACCTATTCCATAGTGGATTGGCGCTTCTTTGATGTGGAAAGAAGCCCTTTCCCAATCCTTGATAAGCTCTTGGATGAAATGATGAAAAAGATGCAAGATGATGACCAAAATGAAGTGCAAGATGAATGTGTATCAAGTTGCCTAAGATTGTGTAGTTGTGGAGGATAAAATCAATAGAGACAGTCTCTATTTATAGAACAGAATGATAGAAAAATATAAGATATAAAGAATGTGGGACAAAAGACAAACCAATGACAAGATGCCATTTGTCAAGATGTGATAGAATGAAGGGTGTGCACATCTTGGTCAATGTGCCAAAGAGGGAAAGATTTGAAATTCAAAAGATGGCTTGTTGGAGGGAGAAGAAAAGTCTTAAATGCTAAGTGAGGGACATGTAAGAGGGGAGTTAATGCTATGTTCGAAAGGACAAGTCATGTGGGAGGGAAAATTCAAATTGGAAGAATATTCCCTCAAAGATGCCATTTTGAATGAAAATGATGAATTAATAAATCAATTAAATTGATTTATGTGCATAAGTTGCAAAATCTAGAGAAAAGAGGATTAGGATTAGCATTAATCATGGTTTGATTAATCTAATAGGAGATTAGGTGATTTGTCTTTTTGACTTAGATTTATGGATTAAAATAAATCAAAAGGAGAAGAAAATGATAAACATTTAATTAAACAAAGATTTGATTTATTTAATCAAAGAGGATGATGTTAGTGGTAAAGATGAATTAAATAAAATTGGTAAGATGAACTTTAGGATTCAATAAATAAAATGATTTATTTAATCAAAAAGGGGATAATGATTTAAATAAATTTGATTGATTAATAGAGGAATTAATATGAATTAATTAAATGGTAAATAAAGGGGTGACTAAAGAGGAATCAAAGTTAGTTGATTAGGACATTTTTCATGTCTACATCATCTGCAAGGTGTCTTGTTTGTACACTTTAATCTAATAGGTGACCACCATCATTAGAGTGTGGAGAAGAGCTATCTCACACCCAATTTTTTTATTACCCTCCTCGAAATTTGTGCAACATGCTTGTGATGGCAATGAAAATATGTTTCCATTAGGTATGCTTAGGAGATCTATTAAATGTTATCTTGAATTAGTATTATGTGACAAAAATAAATCTGGTTGTGCTTTTGTTTAGTCATATAAAAATTGGGCATGACATTTGGTATCAGAGTCAAGTTTCTAACACCAAGAACTCTAAGAATCTTTTGGGTCTTAATTGTTGAAGTGTTGTGTTATGTGAGTCACTACGGGATGGTTAGGAAGAAAGTGAAAAGTCTTGAATGATTAAGTTTGGTTGCAATTGTTCTATGTGAGAAATTTAACTTAATTTTCATTTGGAGAATCAAAAGGAACTTTATTCATAGTTTTTAAGTATGTTTCAATCATGAGATTAACATGAAATATTATGACCAAACTTTACAAAATTAAGCCAAAACTAGAGAACTAATTACTCATTGATTTAGTAAAATCTAGTTTATTTAAGGAAAGTCTTAGGGTAGTCCATCTTACTACTTTCCTATGATCATGAACATTGTAGATTTTTTTCAAGATTAGATTGTAGGAAATGTGTCAAGCTAAATTAATTTATTATCCATGTTATGAACAAATGTTTCTGGCTAACTAAAGGAACTCTCTAGAATCATTTATCTTAGCCCTTGTGTGGTGTGATCATTCTTCCCTTATTATTTCATGAAAGGATCACCCTTAAATATAGGATGATTAATTCCACTATAGAGATATTTGTATTCATAAATCTATGTGAAGAACCATTATTTTTTTATGTTTTTGATATTAGGGAAAAGCAGATTTTGAAGGTATCTGTAACCCTTTACAACAAGAAAAGCCAGGCTGCAGAAAGGACAACCTGCAGCCAACAAAAAAGCCAGCACCCAAATAAAACCCATCAAGATTTACAATTAGCGCTTTGCTTGTGGGAGCGAAGAGTCATGTCGAAAGAAGGCCATGAAGATTTATCTTTTTTACCCTTGATAGTAATCCATCCTTCTTCCACTTGCATAGCCATACTATGCCACACCTTCTTAATATTTTCATGATGATGAAAGCCAACAACCTTACACTTGGGGTTGTCCTCATGACTACTTTGTAATGATAGAGACTTATCAGAAAAGCTGTCGGGATGAACAGCCGAGGTGCTTTCACCCGAAGAGGCAGCCAATGGCTCAATAGGGGTTGCCTTAACAACCTCACCAATAGAGATGACCGGAGGGGGGGTTCCAAGGTCCTGTGGTTCTGAAACAACCACCTTAGAAAAACTCCTATTATGATCAGCATTCTTCTCAACAGTATAATGTTGTTGAGAGGCACCTTTCCACCAAGTTGATGTCTTAGTATTTTTCTCAAATCCACAATGTGCAGCAGCGTGTCCAGTTTTGAAGCATCTTCTACACCGAAAAGGAATTCCTTCATAATCCAAAGATTGGATCCAAGAGCCTTTAGAAGATTTGAGTAAGATCTCAGCAGGTAACCCTTTTGAAACATTTAAATCGACCAATATGTGAGAAAAGGTGGAATGAAGAATGTCAGAAGATTCATCATCCACCATCAAAAAATCTCCAAGAGCATCACCCACTTCCTCCAAAAGAGAGTCATTCCATAGATGAAGGGGGAAATTAGGTAATCAAACCCAAATTGGGAATTTGTTAAAAGTTTCAGAAACTAGGTTGAAATCAGATGCCAAGGTTTGACCATCAGCAAAAATTTGTCTTCCCAACTAAAAAATTCGTCACACAATATAACATTTATGTCCTGAGCATTGTCAAATTTTGCCACAAAAAATCCTTTAGCCATAGGATAAATGTGAACTTTACCCGAAATAAGAGGCTCCCATTCTGAAGTAATCCAAGAGTGCAGAAGAGGGAGGCTAGGCCAAAATCCTTTAAACTGACAAATCACTCCATGAACAGAGAGGTCAGTAGCTATCTCCTCAATTTCGTTGATAGTTTCATCTTTTAGCTTCACAAAGATTGTATTCCAGACCTGAATAAAACCTCCAAAAAACCCCAACTTAGATCCAACACTCATCCTAGCTTTGGCTGCAGCACCAGCACTCTTAGCCTGCCCTCCACCATGCATATTCGCACCAGGAACATTAGCCATTCTAGACGTCGTAGGAACAGAGCCACCACTGCCCTGTCCGCCACTGTCGCTCCAGCCTTTCCCCTGCAATCCAACCGACAGACCAGCTCCTGAGCCATCCGCCAACAAACCTTCCGCCAGACCATGAGGAGAACCACCGTCGACGCCCACAGGAGCCAAGGAACCGCCCGCGATGCCCATAGGAGCCCTGGAACCGCCTGCACACTCTCCCGCTCTCTCCGCCATTAAATCTTTTTACTATCTAAGATTTAATTGGTTCCCTAGTTGTTTTTTTATGTTATGTAAACTTCAAACATTTATTTTTCCAATGTCTCTCTTTTAGTATGAATTCATCATTAAACATAGTTATGGAGAGATATTTCCTTAGACACAAGAAATACTAGTTAAGCCATCTTGGGAAATTGATAAATTTAATAATGAAAGAAACTAATTTTCATATACTTGGTTTAGACCTTAAGACATTTTAGCTCACCTAAATGAATTGTTTTATTCCCTTTGGTTAAATAACCAAACTATAAGTTGCTTAAATGTATTTTATTTACCTATACCTCTCAAGTTGAACTTATCTTGCTTTTGTAATGTTGATGGATTATAGAACTTAATCTTTATCTCATAATAATAAAGATCCTTATTATAAATATGACAACTAGGCTCATGAAAGTCTTCTTTTGTTAACCCTTAAGTGATTTTTGTAGTAAAGTAGTATTTCCTCATGTTAAGATAAGTTGGTGCTTTTTCTTTTAACAACCAAGCCTAAAGTTAATTCAAGTGGTAATTTAATGAAAAGTTCCATAAAAAGGGGTAATAGGGTAATAGGAGTATATAGTAAGTAGTTGATATTCCCTTAATAAGGCAAATAAAATAATCATAGCAAGAATAAATAAGAAAATCAAAAGGAGTACACTAAATGAATTTTAAAAAATTGAATTAAGTAAATTAGTAAACTATTAATGTCTGTAATGTGGCATGCACCAAATTTGATATGCTCCTCTGAGTATTTTTAAATGATTTCTTTTAATTTTTTTGCATTAAATTGTATTATGAAACTACTTAGTTAAGTTGTTGATTATCAAAAAAAAAGGTGTAAACTTTTAATTATGGATTAAACTTTGCTTAAGCCACTATCTCATATGTTTTTTTTATTGTAGTATGTTTTGATGAAATTTGAAAATAAAGAGTTGGACATAAAGTAGATTAGATGTTTTCAAATTTGAACCTAGAGTTGTTGGATGAGTTGAAACATTGTGATATAAAGAATCCTTGTAATGGAACATGATAAAATTAGATACTAGTGTCATCTGCCAATAGATTATATGCATCTTGCATGAATTCTATGAGGTCTTAATTCAGTGTTTGTAGAAAACTCATCTCATGGAATATTGTGTTGTATCAATAACTTCTAAAACTCAATCATATGGTTATCCAAACATTTTTTGACATTGGAATCAAATATTTCTACCATGAAAACCTTATCAACACATTGTATTGCTATCTCTCACAATCTCTTGTAATCCTCAACATAAGTTATTAAGTGCTAGATCTATCCACATATAACAATTACTCTTCGTGTTTTCCAAGCTCTATTTGGGATACTTTAGTCCTCTCACTACAATGGGTTTGTTATAAACTTCATGCTCCTTAAAGGATTCATGCATAATCCATCTATCCTTGACATATCCTACTAGCTAGTCTTTTGCATCAATTCCATCTCCCCAACTTCTAATGTATATGGGTAAATGTTTTTCCTCTCTTGTGCAATAATCAATACCACATTTCATCACTAATTTCATATTTTTCTACACTCTACTCTAAAACTAGTTACCTCTATTGTTCCTATGCATCAAATTGTACTAGAACATACTCCTCTATCAGTTACACATCTCACTATTGGAATTTGACCACTCCATCTTAAAATGTTCATCTTTATTTTCTATGAACAATAGTTTGACCCAAAGTGTCATTTGTTAAGTAAATATTTTTGTATGATGATGTAAAAAATTTATGTAACAAATGTGTCCACATTGCATGTCTAGACTTTGTCAACCTTGTGTAAGCAACCAACATGTGCAACATCCAAGTGAAAATTTCATTATATTCACTTCAGCATTACTAGAATCAGGATACAATCCACTTGAATTACTAGGTAAAAACAAAGAAAAATATCACAAATGGAATTATACGAAGTGTTGTCCCTCATCATTCAAGATTAATTTCAATTGATACCTCTTCTATGTGAACTTTGCGTTTTTCTACCAAACCAATTATTAATCTATACACAAGTCACTATATGTGGCATTCTCAACTTCCATGACAATCATGAATGGGTCCTTGCAATGAAACAAAATGTCTGTTAGATCTCCTGACTAGACATATAGACATCTAATTAGTACTATTTGACTTCGTGCACAGTTACATCAATTCAAGGGACTGCTTACTTAAAGTGCACATTCATTTCAAAGACCTTCAAAGTGAACACACCTCAAAAAGAAAAACATCAATCTAGAAATAGCAGTCTACCAGTGGACAATGAGCCAATTTTGGTACCCAATTGAACATAAAAATCCACCCTGGTAATTTCCTATCCAAACACTTAACTTCGTACCAATCTGAATCAACAACTAGTTATTATCAGAAAACAGCAACACTAATTTCCTTACTCATTTATCTCTGCAAAAGTAGTACTATACATTGCATATATAGGCCCTTATACAACACTGCCCCGTTCTACAAATATTCCATATGTACCCATGTTTTGCAGTCATTGATATCAAGAACAGAACATGCCTTTTTCAAATGTACATACTCTTCTTATGTTTAAAACTATCCTCCCAATCTTCAACCTCTTCGGAAACAAAGAGTGTCTGATGTGGAATTCATACAGAAGATTTATATCTGTAATGTTATTTAATGTTTATATTTTAGTGTACAATATAGCTAATTAAAATGATACTAAAGGTGGACAGGTAAGAAACATTATATTGCTGTCCTACTGAATGAAATTGTGATGGTCCTCAAAACATACCCATCAGATGCGTACGTCCCCTTTCCAAAGAAATGTCCAAGGGTAGCATAGGGACATAAAAACATCCCTCAACTATCCCAAGGAAACCAGAGGAAAGTGGGGCATCTCCAAACTCCATAAACATGAAAAAATAGTAATAAAACAACCCAATCTTTTAAATTAAAAAACATGTTCTTATATCCATATTTGTATTTACAGCTGTATTTGCAGTCCTATTTGCTGCCTTGAGTTTTAGAGTTTACTTCAGCACTCTGGATTAGACATTTATATTTTTGTTCTGAATTGATGCATTTAAGTCACTAATCATGACACAATGATACAGATGACAACGTCATTCAATGTTTGATCATCAAATTTAGATCAAGTTGTTTATATTACTCATATAAATTATATTTCAACTTTTTTAATTTGCATAGCACCTTTATTTATTATTTTTATTGCAGACTCTGCTGTCTGGAAAAAATTTGCCAACCACCTAATCCCAGAAAATCTTGCCATCCCCAAAATTGCATCCCCTTGTCTCCAAAACTCAAAACGATCTTTCATACAAGATTCTGCTCAAAAGATCAAGCATATACTTACAAAAACAATTCATTACCACTGTCAAAAGTACAAAAAATACATTGACCAATTCCTATTTAATTGGTCAAACTTTAACTATAATTAATGTGGTTGTGGTGGTTCAAATAAATTAACCAAAATTCTCTTTCAAGCAAAATTGAATATATTGAATATGCTAGGAAGAATCTCCTGCAAGACCCTACAACATAAAGAAACTTCCAGCTCCTGTTGTAATGAAATGGAATATTGAATTACATTTTCCTAGTAACCAACAATGGATATATGATTATATCCAACATCAACTCTAATCTTTTCATTACTTCGAATCTTGATGGAATGGAGACAATTGAAATTCTCTAACAAAGTTGATTTTCCCTTGGTGCATTCTGCCCCAGGAATCCCACAGAGCTAATCGGCAAAACCACTCCTGTGCTAGAGAAAAGGAATCAAATTGTCTCAAAAATGGAAGCTCATCTGTTAATCTTCAACACCATAATATTACTATGATCATGAGTAAAGTTGACACAATGTACCTCTGGAGTCACATTTTCAATTTTATCAGATTATTGATTCACTGAACTAAAACCTCTGAACATTCCTTGTTGTCTGATTTGTACCACTAGGCCGAGCACCCCTGGCACCATTGCCACCTTGATCAACCCTCTGGTATCCTTCAGTAGCACTTCCACGCCCTGATGAACCTCGACCACGACCACCAAAGTCGCCTCTGTTTGCAAACTCACCTCTTCCATACCCACGGCCTCCATAACCACTGCGTCCTCGAATTACATCATTTCGAAAACCACCCCTTCCAGGTTGAAAACGACCACGAGTGGCTGTGCAAAGTTAAGATATTTTGTTACAACATTAAAGAGTAGTATTTGAATATAAACTTCAATAAATGCATATGGTGGCATACCTCTTGGGCCAGTAGGCCTCTTCTCCTCAACCAGAGCCTGGCGCCCATCAATGGTAATTGGTGATGCCTGTAAAAGAAATAGCAAGAGAACTAAAGAACAGCAAATAGAGAGGGAAATCGAGGTCTGTCTAAAAAGTAAAGGCTATGTCTTCTACTAGGGAGCATAAACTATCCAATGAACATTACTGAAACAAACAAAACAAAAGCAGCAGAATCAGAAAGGAAAGCAAAACAGAGCTAAAGAAAATATAATATAAGCCCAAAATTGAAAAAACTGAACAAACATGATCTAGATAACATGTAATAATACCAAATAAATCCAACTACTTTGAAAGTGTTCATAATCGATTAAAAATACCTCTATGGCACTTTGCACAGAACTTGATGACTCAAATTCCACAAAACCATAACAGAATGCTTGTTGCTGTAAGACAAATTTTCCAGCATTATAAGAAGTCAGATAGGCATGAACATACCTGAAGTTACAATCAAAAAACTTATGTACGTTTTGAATCCTTACCTTATTACTTCTAACCTGAACACCACCAGGCTTAATACGACCAAACTTCTTAAATTCATCCTCAAGCTGGGTAGTCGTTGCATTCATAGGCAAGTTTTTAATATAGATTGAACGTCCATCAGCTGGAAGTCATTGATAATGACAAGATTAATGAAAGATTAGGGGAAAAATCAACTGCATATTTCACATCCATCATACAGGAAAACAACGACAAATTCAGTAAAACCTAAAATGAGGTAAACTGCAATAACCTTCCGATTCTATAGAGTTGCTATTCTCAGAAACATTAGGAGCGGGTGCAAAGGATTCTGAAGCAGATGGCACTTGTGGAGGTACAAGAGCTTGCCACTCAACATTTGCAGGAACTGTCCTTACAACAGCTGGTGCTTGAGCAGGTACCATTACCTTAACCTGTGGAATTAAAGAAGAAATATAAAGAAATCAGAAATAAAAGTTTCAAAAAGATTGTCTTGAACTTTAGCCAGGATCAAACTGTATTTTCATTTGATGTCACAACAGAGTTCCTGTTAATAGATTTTTGCTGTAAAAATAATTAATCAAGACTAGACAGATCCAGCAAGACATCACAACCCTGGGAATTTAATCAGAATTTAAAAACCATTAAATTTAAACTTACAATTGATGCATAGGACTTTTTAGGCATCTCTTCTAGAGGATGAGTTTCCGCAGCCACATGCTGTTCCTTCTGAATAACATCAGTACCCTTCAAAGGTGATACATTCTCTTCTGCACCCCAACCATCTCCATGTTCTGAAGGAGAAACATGTTCTTCTTCAAGAGGGTCTTCTTCAAATTGAGGAGCTTGTTGGTCAAGTTCCTGTAATTCTTGCGTGGAACCTGGTTGTTCAACTGTAAAGAAGAGGAAATTTTAAAAAACAGAAAGAAGCAACAGATACTGCAGTCCTAAGCTTTTACCAAATATTCAAAGTTAGAAGAAACAGTTGTATTACCTTCCTCAGATGAAGGAGACTCGGCAGCCTGATCAGAAACACCATTATCCAATGCAGACCTCGGTTCCAGCTGTTGAGGTTCTTCCAAATACCTAAATACATCGTTTAAAACAAAGTAGCCCTTCTCCTGTGGAGCTAGGAAGAAAGACTGTGTAAAGTTTAACCTAATATTATTTTTGCCCAACAGAGCCCCAGTTACCAGGACAAGAACACCCTGATTAAACGAATCCTGAGAATCCACAGTCTTTATCTCCGCCTTATATTCACCATAGTCCAGAGACATAATCTTATCATTTATAGCCTGAATCGGAACAATCAAGAATCAGAAAACTAACAGCTTGCAGTGATCCAAGTGCCCATATAGTTGAGAAAAGTATGGCATAATTATAATAAATAAATCAACACTCTATATGCAAAGCTACATAAGAATGTCTATCATTAGCAATTGATATTCAACTTACTTCCAAGGTGGTTACACAACTCAGTTCTCCGCTAGGCTCAGGGCGGCCTAGCTTGCTGTTATCATTGTAAAACCTATGTACCAATCCGGGAGACTGGTGTAGAACATTGTAATATTGATGCACAAAGGCATTTCCAACCTGCCAGCTCAACATAACAAATTCAGTATTCCTTAGCAGTTTAACGACAAATCAAGCTTGTTCCAAGCCTCGGTATTTAAAAGTAACATGATGGTACATACATACCAATGAAGCAGTAGGAGGAGTAATAACTGCAGGGCTCACTTGCTTGGATGCCATGTTTCTGCAATATAATAAATCACATAATATAGCATTAAAGAATGTACAATCTAAACAAACATCCAACACCATGGGGGTGTAAACAAGGAAAAAATCATCGATCTAAATCAAAATCCAAAGCCATTGGTTTCCAAGAAACAAGAATAAACAGTTCATCCATAGCTACAAGCTCATCTACATTAGCTTTAGACTTCTCGTTGAAACCCACATGCAAAAATCATGGATTACAAAGCCATATAGTAACATACAAGACACCACGGCATAAGTAAAACTCGAAAGACTTGTAGGTGCTCCCCCTTAGGCAGAACCCTCAAATGGAGAACCAAATAACAATCTAAAATCAATCCAACAAGTAACTCAAAAACATAGACCCCTAACCAACGCAAACAAGGTCACTGAAGCTTTGATCCAGAAAAGACAAAAAGCCCTAATGTTATCAAAACCATCGATTTTATAAACGAAGTCAAAAGGTCGAATAAGTCTAGGGCAGTGAACTAACTAAGAACAGCACAGATCACCATTGTAGGGGAGCTGAAACCTCCATTTGACCCCAAAACAACAAACCTCCATAACACCACACAACAATAAATGCTTGATCAGGGTGTTCACAATAGAAAACCTCTTTCTTGAGGAAATATAAATTTAACAAAACTTGCAGTGAACAGAAAACCCAACTTAAAAACAATTAAAAAAAATTAATCCCATGAAACATACAGAGAAAAACTAAAAACTAAGCCTACAATTCAAGAAATGCTACAAACTAACCTAACGTAGAACCATATCTTGATTTCTAAATTATAATTGAAGTGAAAATTCACTCACCTGAACTGTGATCTGTTGAATGGATTGACAGAACCAACCAACCAGAGTGGCCCTCCTCGGACAGCTTAAGCCAGTATAGAAGCTCCCTTCTACTGAAATACCGAAAAAAACCAGAACCTTTTTGCTGTTAATTGACAGATTAGACAGCACAGTATAATAAAAGAAACCCAAACAGAGAAAGGTTAGAAAATAAACTAATAGACGGACCAAATATACAAGACAACTTGTTTACCAGAGGTGTTGGAGGCTTCCTTCTCTTTACTTCTATTCTAAGAAAACATAAAAAAGTTATTACTCATGAGACCCGTCTATGTTTTTATTAGCAAAACTTGTTTTTCTTAAAATGGATTTATACCGTATATTTGTGTTGTTTAGTCACACTTCTAAGTTTTTTTATTTCTTAATATAGACTACCTATGAATGTTGGACTTGGTCTGATCTGTTGAAAGTAGTAATTTCTTCAAAGTTTCTAGAGAGTGGTATGTTTTTTTGTTTTTTTAATAAGGAGGATCAAAAGCGTTTACCTTTTTTAATAAAATAATGTTTTGTATTTATGAATATATGTAATGGTAGGATATTGTTGTTTAAGTATTTAAAATGTTGTTAAATCTTTTAAGATGGGATAAGGTTTTCAATTAAGATTTCATCGAATTTATTTAATTAATAAAAAATAACATTATGTACTTTTCTTTTATCATAATGAGGATTAATTAAAGGTGTGTATGAAACTAACTTATCATGTCAATTTTCTTAACAACTCAAACTAATCAAAAAGTTTAAGTACTTAAGATGCTTTTAAATGTCTTAAGATGGGATAAATAAGGTTTTCTATTGGGACCTCCTCAATTTTAATTAATTAATAAAAAATAACTACCTACTTTTTCTTTATCATAATGAGGGTTGATTAAAGGTTTGCACGAACTGACATATCATGTCAATTTTCCTAAGAATGAAGTGTATGCAACTCAAATCAAAAAGTTTTATTTGAAAGTATATAGGTTCTCAATTATAATGGAGCACATCAAAAATAAAAAGGTATTGTCATAGTCCTTGTCAAATAGGAATCTCCTTTATTTAGATAAAGTTAAGTTTTAATGATGTTATTAAATTTAAATTAAGTTAATAGATTGAAGGGTCGGAGTTTAATTGGTTGAGCTCAATTAATTAAAACGGTAGTGTCTTTGAGGATAGAACCATCGAGAAGGAGAATGGTTCTTAAGATATTAAGTTATTAAGAATAATAAAATAGAAGGGAAATAAAGCAATCCTTCACATATAATTTGAAAATATTAATGAGATGGATATATTAAATAAATATATAATATTAAACTACTAAATACAAGAAGTTAAGTGACTACATGCAAATGCAAAAGTATAACTGAAAGAGATTAAGGTTAAATAAGGTATGTAGTTATCTCATTATGTCATTTTGGTTGAAGTGTTGTGCCTAATGTTGATTGTGTATTGAATCAAAGACTAGAATAATGTACAAAAAATTGTGAAATGTCCTATTCCATTGTTATATGATCCTAGAAAGAACTACACTTGTGGTCCTCGATGATTTTCATGAGCTTTTTTGTCAATCATAATCGTAGCCTTCATACCTACAAACTTGTAATCCAATTCACTTATATTAGATATTATAATGGGAACATAGTGTTGAGGAACACCTATAGGATTCTACTACATAAGGGTTGGAGTTTGATACTTTTGCATACCTTGGTCATGTTCTTATTAAATCTATGTTCACATGATTGAAGACATGATGATATTGTATGCCTAGAATGAATGTCAATGCAATATTTTCTCTCGAATTTTGATTTAGATCAAAGATCAACAATTGTTTTTGATACCTTCCTTTAAAATTAATATGTTTTCATTCTATTATTTAGTTATGAAAATAGTAACCTATGGCATATCTTTAAATATGACAACTCATACCATAATTCAAACATGTTGACACACAAATTAACTTAAAACTATTAGGAGTATGTGATATTTAGTTTGCAATTCTAAGACTATTTTGTTTCATTTAATTATTTTAATAGTTCAATAATTTTATGTTTATCTCTAAAAATCATAGAGAGGGTAAGTTAGACACCCACATGAATTAGAGGGATACATATTTAATTATTACTCTCTTAATGACTTAGACTATGTGTTTTGAGGTGTTGCATTAAATTGAAGGTGCATTGAAATAGTAATTTTTGACCATATACCTTTACTAGAAGAGAATCTATTGTGGCTATGATAATGTGTGGGGATATAAGAGAATCTATGCTAGTTATGATGTCATGTAAGAGAATCTTTGACTATCATGATAATATATGACAAGTTATGACAAGCTATGATAGATTATATGATAAAATGGAATTACATACTATTTTAAGAGGCTTCGCATGTGTGAGCTCAATCTTAGATTTTGTGCCCTACATGTGAGAGAGAAATTGAGATGCAAATGAGTATTTTGGGTACCCAATTTGTGTCCATGGGTATTGGGAATTAAGGTGTTTCAACCTTTGCAAGTACATAATCTAATCATTTTATTATTTGACATTTTCCCATAATTACATGTCATATTTTAATTATATTTTAGTTAATATATATGTTTCACCTTAAATGTGGCATTCAAATTTGTGTAAGACAGCTAATGTCATGTATTAATACTTTATTCATGATTTGTAAGTCATCATAAGGTGGATAAACATAGAAAATCTAGAGCACTCTTTTTTTATGAGATTTTATGACAAGTTATGATGGTATCTTATGACATGTAAGAGCTAAGAATAGAGGGACTTACTTTGAAATTATAACTAGCTATTGTAGGCTTTATTATTTTTCATATGGTACCTATTTTGAGACAAGATATTATGCCAAGTTAGGTAATCATATTGAGTGGGTCAAACTAAAGATTATATGTGAATTAATTTTCTTAGCAAGTTAGAAAGAATCTTCAAGGGTGGCATTGGAAATTATACCCAAGTTGGGTGTCATCTTTAGGGAGTTTTGTAATATAGTTTTGGAAACTAGTTATGGTTTTCCAGCTCGTTTATAAATCTATAAATTGTTACCTAATGAAGTGGTTTTATTAGTGAATTTATAGGTGAATGGGTGTTGTTGTAATACTATTAGAATTCTTCTAATTTTATTGTTGGTGAATACTCCTACAAAGACTTGCATTGTAAGTGTGATGTAGTCCTCTTTTAGATGTGATAATACATTGTGCAAGTTTTAAAGTGTTAGATTTTTTACTGAAAAGAGTTTTCCACATGTAAATCATTCTACCATGATATAATTTGTTTAACTATATTTAAAATTATATATCTCTATTTTTGTTATATGTTTGGATTATATATTTAAATTTTTAGTACATCACTCCCTTCAAGATTAGTAGGAAGTCATTTCCACTTACCTTGTTCCCTTGTAATTGGTGTCAAAGCCTAATCACCTTTAGTTCTAGTTGTCAAGTAGATTTTTTTTTAACTAATCATCATTTAACTAGGATCTTGCGTAAAAGGAGAAGTTTGTGATGTTTACTGCAATAAATAAAGATGGCAAGCATATTAGGGAGGATTTAGGTAGAAAAGTTTTTAGGCATGAAATTTGAGGTGTAGAAACTAAAAATAAAATATATATTGATTGATCATGAACTATGGGATTTTGTTGAGACAAATATTTATAGGCCTATGAATGCTACTCAAGCATCTTAATATAATTTAATGGAAAAAAAGCAATGGATCTAATTAGATTATTTCTTTCATATTTTAATCTTATAATGTACACAAATAACCCGCTACAAAAAATTTATCGAAAAAAATTGGAGAGAACTATCAAGCCAAGTCCTTAGTGAGAAAAATATTCTTGAGGAAGACTTTTTGAGGATTGAAGAAAGTGGATGAATCCCACCTAAAAGTATTTAACATGTTGGTGGATCAATTAAAATGTGGGTGCAAAGATGGATGAGGAGGAAAGATGACAAACTTTTTTGTGTCCAATGTCAAACTTATGGGACAACCTAGTCATGGCAATTGGGAGAACTTCTATCACACTAAAGAAAGATGATATGGTTGGTTCTCTACTTTCCAAATGGATGAGGAGGAGGGTATCTCTAAGTGCTAAAGAGGATTTGAGTGTTTAAGGGAGACTAAAATAAAGTGGCATGAGAAACAACAAGCAACATGACAAATCTAGATACAAGTCCCAGGAAGGTCTAAATCTCTTAGAAAGTCCAAGGCTATTTATTAGGATTATGTTAAACCTTGTCACTTTTGTAAGGAATGCAAAGAAGAAAGGAAGAGGAAGAAGAAGATTGATTTTGATTATAAGTTCAAGAAGGAATATTGTAATGTTTTTATTACGACTTTGATCATTCATACAAGTGAGAATGCATGGTTAATTAAATTAAGCACCTTCTTTTATATAACCTTGAGTAGACATTAGTTGTGTAAGTATGAGAAGTACGAAGGTGGTAATTTGTACTTGGAGACCATAATTAGTATTTATCTATTGTTGATCATGGTAGTATACAAATAAAACTTATTAATGGTAGAGTTAGGAGACTTTATGGTGTCTTGTATATCATAGAATCGGCATGTAATATATTATCTATGGGAAACATAATAGATGCAAGTGTATAGGTGGTGTTTTTGAAGCAAGTATTAAAATGGTAAAAGGTGTTATGGTGATTACTAGAGGTAGTAGATTGGGAACTTTGTTTCAACTTGATACATGCATTGTTGAGTACAATAGTAATTTTGTGAAAAGTAAGTTTGTAGGTACTTCATTAAGTAAAGAGATGGTATCTTCTCTAATGGATGGTCACAATTTATGGGTATCTAAGGGTGCTCTTTTTATTGAGTCTAAGTTACCTATAAAAATAATATGTTATCTATAATTTTGGGGTACTACCCAGCGAATCCTATGGGGCAACTATCATAGAAGTTGTAGCAGGTCCCCTACCCAATAAATAGTGAGGGGGAATTATAGTTGGGAATCGACTAGTTTTGAGGGTGGGTGGGAGATAGTAGGGGCCTCCTACCCACCCCCCTAAGAATAGTAGGGGCCCTATCAAATAGTAGGGTCCCTCCCACCTAGGTGGAATAAGTAGTAGTGTAGGCTACATAGGAAAGAAGGATATATGAACCTTAAATAGTAAAAAACTTGTTGATTATTTGATAGATTGTGTAGACATGCAAATTTTACATTATGCATTCGATCAGGATCATTTATCAATTAAACTAGACATTTGCATTAGATCCATTCATCACCTTCATCCATTTAAATAATCTCATTGCCTAAGGTTATTTAAAATAAAAAAGCCATTTAAATCAAATCTTAAATCATTTTCCAAAGTCCAAAAGTCAACCAGTTAATCAAAGATTAAATCGATAATCATCAATATTCAATCTAATCCCAATCTATCACTAATCATATCCCACTTGCATTATCTAGATCTAGTTGATTTTGCACACAAATCAATTTTATTGATTTATTAAAACAATCATTTCCCTCAACATGACAAGTCAAACAGGCATTTATTGTCTTTTCTTCTTGTCCCTCTCAAATTTACAAATTCCATTCCAAAATTTCCTCTTGCACCCTCTTCCCAAATCTTGCACACACATCAACTAATCACCACTTGACAAGTGTCCTTCTATCATTGGCTTGATTTTGATCCCACATTGGTCCCTCTTCAACATTCAACATTTTGAAAATCTTTAAATAGGTGCATCATCCTCAAGCAAATCCTTCACAATCTTCACAATCTCCACAACTTGATGCAAGGTCATTCTCTTTGAGAACTTATCTTGTCCATTTATCATCTCCACCATCTTCATAGCATTTTTATTCTAAGCTTTGGTCAAGGATTGGGAAAGGGTCACTAGCATATGTGACACCAATCCACTATGAAATAGATATGTATCTTGTTTCTTTCATGCTTTCAATTTAGTTTGATTTGCTATCATGTTTAGGAAGCATTTTGCATTATTTCATAGGAGTATTTTGATAAATTTGTAAGTCATTAATCCATACTTGAGATATAGTGTTTGCAGATTTAAAAAGGTACTCACATTTTGGCGCTAGAAGGAGGGCTTGATATGCTCCTAACATTCCTAAATTTGATTGATGTTTTGTGGTTTATAAATATCATTGTCAACTTCTCTATATAATTCCTGTTTTGGACTGCCCATGAATGCTGGAGTATTTGCCAACTGATCTTTTTGTTTCTTGATTATGCATATTGAGAAAATAGCTTGAAAATCTGTCATATTTGTCTCTGATAATTTGTATTGCAGCAGATAGGGTTGTTACTTTTCCCAAATTTTGAATTACATAAAACATCTAACAAAGTTGCTTCATGTGTTTTGTTTTTCTTGGATGTTCATACCCTGTTTCGAGCTGCTTTGGTTTCGAGCATTTCACGAACATGTCTGTCAAAGCGTTTCCAACAATAATATCTGACTAAGTTTCTCCTCGTTTTATGTTTTTCATGGTTGTCCATGCCCCGTTTCAAGCCACCAATGTTGGGTGCAGGTAGAAAGCATGTCGAGAGTGGTCAAAAAATCATTGTACTCCCATAAGATATCGCGGGCAGCAGCAACATCTCCATAGCCTAATTGCATATAGATTTCATTAAGGCAATGTGTTCCTTTACGTGCATTCAAGTCGGTTCGACACATTGAGTCATTTGGTCTTCATTAATTTACTCTCCTGCTAAATTCGGTTCTGCACCTACTAGTTACATCGCTGTAAGGATATTTCTTTTATGCATTTGGTCGCCAGCTGGAAAGTCTCCCTGTAAACAGTTTGGTCACTGGCTTTTAAATAAACTGCATTTCATGAAAGTCTTCATTAAGCATTTTAATCTATGGTCACTGGCTTTTAAAAAAAAATAAAAATAAAAAATCTTATGGTTTGCTGGAGCTTACCAAATATTGTGTTTCGTGGTTGATTCCAAGTGCATTTATCTCTCTAACTGCATCAACTACAATTCTGGATCCACGTATACAGCAGCCAAGGCGTTCCATGAGATGATATTTCTTTGATGAATTTTCTTGCAGGCCTACCAAACGATATTATAATACACGCCAGTTGAGGGAAACGCCTTGATCTAAGTCATGATCCAGTCGCTCAAAGATTTTCAGGCGCCTATCATTAACTGATCCAGCGCTTCCTTTAATTTCTGTTGGACTACATCTTGTCGCTGCATCTATAGGAGCATTTTGGTGCCCACTAACTTAATGCTTAGCTTGCCAAGTTGCAGATGTGAAAGGGGTTCACATCATGACACAGTGGTCTCACTTCGCTAATGCTCTACGTTGAGAGACCATTGGGATTGGCATTACTTAAAAAGGACGCATTTTTCTATTTTTTTCCCTCTGCTGCAGGAAGAACGACAGACCATTCGCTGGAGGAGGTATTCGAGGCACTGCTAAGAGACCTTAACTTTTTATCTTCACCTAAAATCTGCCTGGAGCTGTGCATTTCTCATTGATGTTTCAAGTCTGTAATTACTGACATGCATTAAATTCATACATTATTTTGTTGTCGATGTGATTTTCTAGCTCAGCTTATTTACTATCAAACAAACAACAAAATCTGTTTGGCACCAGTCATGATTTCTTTAGTATTATAGAAGCAATATCTATCGTACAGATCCTGAAAATTTGAAGTCACGGACAGAGCAGGTGGACTATGGAATGATGAAAGTTCACTCATCAATGCGTGCAAGGTTTCGCGCACAGACCTGTCACATCCATGTCAGAGATTTTAATTTCTGCATTTCAAATATAACGGTTCCATATACCGAAACTCTTAAATCAAATTCACTGATAGAACTTTTGATGCCTGTTCCTATATATATATATATCTATTGGCTTTCTCAACTTGACTAAAAGAACAATCACAAGATATCATGGAGAGTTTAGATAACATGGATTTAAAAACACAGGTTCAAATCCTCTAGTAAAGTGTTTTTTTTTTTTAATTTGTGCTAAAGGCTTTGATAGTGTGAAGAGGCTTTGGAAGGCAGGATTCTTATTAATGCTGTTTTCCTTTAATTCACAATCATTAGTCTTTTCTAAATTAAAATCATTTTATTGTTTGAAGTCAAAATGATAATTTGATTCTTACAAGATTATCTTTTTTTGATAGGTGTAAGGAAAACGAAGGAGGGGGGAGATTCACTTATTTATTGATAATCTATTTATTGATTATTCGCTTATTATCCATTTCATTTAAAATCATTCTATTACTTGAAGTTATTGCTTACAATGATTCTAATTGAATAACTTGATTCTCTTTTTTTGATAGGTACAAAAGCAAACGAAGGTACAAAAGCAAACGAAGGTACAAGCGAAGGTACAAACGAACAAAGGCGAAAAGATGCAAAGCAAAAGAGGAGGAGGATTCTTGTTTGAAAACACAATGTGTTTTTTAACACTTTGATTTTTTTTGATCAATACTACTTCACGAAAGGAGGGAAATGTTTTTTTTGAAAACACAATGTGTTCTTTAACACTTTAAGTGTTTGATCAACACTTCACGAAATTGTTTTCCTTTTCGTTTTAGAACATTAGTTTTCAATTGGGGCTAAAACGAACAATTTCATTTTCATTGCAAAGGGCTTAAAACGAACCTTAGAACAAATTTACTAGATTTCATTTTGGTTTAAAATTGAACAAGGCAAACTTCACACTTGATTTTGGTGCTTAAAATGAAGTCATCATTGCTTTGAGGCTAAAACGAACAAGTGCTTGATTGTGTTATTTTGTCTTTTGAGTGCGTATCCTCTCCCCATGCGCTTCGTGCGATCTAGGGTGCAAGAGAAACACTCAAATACATTTTATTGCTTTTAAAACACTTCATTTTGGGTTTAAAAAATTGA
>VDFB02061297.1:0-64410 GCA_007258455.2 Sequoia sempervirens | reverse complement strand
TGCAAGCTAAATGAGCTTTTCACTAATGCATGTTTTAAAACCCTAGAATGCAAATTAACCAATGTAAAACACTAATGCAAAGTTAATGTGAGCTAAATCTAGGAAGATTATGGACTCCAAATCAGAAAATAAAGTATTCAAAAAGAAATTTCACCAAAATTTAAACATGAGTTTTGGTACCCTAATGCTCTCTTGCACTTCCAGGGTTTTTCACCTAAAAGGAGAGAGGTAGGCCAAAACCAAGTGATGTCTACACTAAAGATAAATACCATATGAATGAAATATGTCTAAATAAGATGATCTATATGTAGAAAACTAATGAAAGATATGAATTATTAAATGGAAACTAAAGAAATGCAAGTTGTTTGAAAACACATTGTGATATGCAAAAACACCTAAAAATGTAAGTAAATTGTAACAAAAATGAATGGAACTTAATGAATGCACCAGAGAACTTTTTGGAGACTGGAAATGACTTCTAAAATGTTTTTGTTCCTAAAAATTTGGTTTACAAGGACTCATTCGCCATTCTGGGTGAATTAGTCCCAAATCTAGGAAACTATTCTAGAGCCTATTTTAGACAAATGGGTATCCAAAACTATATAAAACAATTTTCAGGCCTATAAATGGGACTCATTCCCCACTAATGGTGAATTAGTCCACTTCTGAATTTCTAAGAATCCAAAAGTGGAAACAAAAGCCCTTGGTCTGCACTTTAGTTCTTGACAGGTGTTCACCTCTGAAACTCTAATTTTTGGCATTATAGGTGACTTTTAGTGGATATTTTGACTTGATCAACAAGGATATGTCTTCAAAAAATTTACAAATCATCCTTTAATTATTTCCAATCCTTTAAGATATCTAAATCTACAAACACACAAGAAAAGAAGGAGAAATGTTGGATGTTAGGGCATGGGGGTTTATCTTGGTCAAACCCTTTTTAGGTAATTAATCCAAATGAAGAAATAATATCAAGCATGAACATGAAATAATGGAATTAGTACCTTTCCACGATGATTGATCATGAATTTTTGCAACCATAGATGAATATTTTTCCCTTGAATGCCTTAGAAAGCTATCTTGATGACTTAGAATGCTAAAACCCTAGCTCAAGCTTGACTTGAGATGGAAGAAAAATGATGAATGAGTTAAATTTATTATGAATTAGGGTTTAGAATCTTTTTTTATAGGAAATCCACCTAATTTTCTCATTAATTTGATCCCTAACACCAAAATGGAGAAAAAATAAACTTAAAACCTAATTTTTCCCACTTGAACCTTGAAAATGGATCAAACAGGACTCATTCGCCATCAAGGGAAAATGGATCCCACTTAGACGGAACTCATTCGCCCCTAATGGTGAATGTGTCCCACAGGGGCCATTCTTTTATCTAGAATTCAATTTTATCTAGTAAGGAAATCAGGTTTATATGGTCACTTTGTTGGTTATTTTATCAAATTATGTCTCGGTATGCATAATATGGAGCCATAGGAGCTTATTAATGATGATGTAAAGGTCAATTAGGGATTGGGACACAAAATTCAATGTGAAAGTGTGATTAAATACACTTTACAACACTAAAATGAGGTCCTCATATCCTAGAAAGGCACAACATCCAATATGAATGTGTAAAATACATTACAACACTAGATTAAAGTCAAGTTTAATTTACAATACTTTTAGATTAATGTGAAAGTACAATTTAATAACTTTTACAATATTGAATTAAGGGAAAAATGGGTCTATGAGATTTGAATACTTAATAAAAGTCTAGAAAAGTGTGAAAGTGGTTCACAACACCTTTACAAGAGATGTATTTTATTTAATTTTTCTAGGGTCCAAGACCTAATGTTTACATGTAAAAAATTTCACAACATCAAATCAAGGCCTCATTAAGTCCAATTTATCATCAATTATTCCCAAATCAAGCAAGCAAAAGGGGATACTTTTTTTGTGTCCACGGGGTGACTCTCAAGGAAGCTACAACTCCCTGACCTAAGTAAAAACTCAAGAATGATAACAAAATGATAGTCCTTCAATTGTCTAAAACTAATAGTTAGGGTCAATTCTTTTGATGATTGCAATTTTCTTTTTCCCCTTCTCATTTTGGTGATTGCAATTTGTATTTTTCACTTTTACAAATATCTTTAAATTTCTTCTTTGTAGTTTACTAGCTCACTTCTTTTAAAATTAAAGAAGTTATTCCTTTGTCTCACTACCTCCAACAAATAATTAATATCACTTATTCACTTCCCTTATGTCATAGAGATATGATTAGATTGAAATTGGATAGTATCATACACACTACTACAACCCATGACCTAGATCAACTAGGTTTACAATTTATACATGATATTTCATTTATTGCATTCACATGTTGGCCTACAACAATAATAATTTATATTTGCAAGTTGACAAAAGAAAAAATAGATAATAAGAAATGTGTAGTGGGAAAGACCCAAAATACTACACACAACACTAGGAAGAGGAACACACCTTGTAGATTCCAAAACATGCTTAACCTAATCCTAAACACTCTTCACAACTTTTGTCTTCAATGAGCATCATTTGTATGCTTCACAAATTCAAGTTATGTCGACCTTAAGCAAGAAAATATGAAGTATGTCACCCTTCACAATATTGGTGATACACATGAATCTTAAATCATTTCTTTCACTTCTCCCAAATGAGTCAGAATGAGCCATACAATACCTTCAAACACTTTATAGACTCCCCTCAATATTGAGCTTGTGGTGCATACCCTCAACATACCTTAGTTAGGCATGAAAAAGCATAACCTAGCATAACAACCATTCTGAATCACAACTTATTCCAGAGAAAATAGAAAACACCTTGCAGAGCATCAAGAACCATTACATGATATTCAAGAACACTCTCGTATACCCCTTTCATAGCTTCATGTAGAAACAAGTTGGCGTAAGCCAACATACATTGAAACTAGTCACCAAACAACATAGTCCTCTGCTTTGTTACTTCAAAATATCTACATAATGACTAACAATATGACACTTTAGATATACCACCTTTACAACATGTTGAACTTTTCTTTTGAACTACATAGCCATATCTATAAATACAGAGGAATGTAGAGCCAAAATTTTCACCTTTAAAAACACCAACACAAGATCAAAATAATCTTCAAGCAATCACTCACAAAAACATTTCCAAAACCCAAATAAACTGAAACTTGGATCATGCATGCCCTGAAACATCATGAAGCTATCTTCCAAATAGCATGAGCAAAGAATCACTAGCAGAGAAATGTAGAGCATTTTTGAAAGACTCTGATAACCAAACATCTAGATTGTAACTCTCTCTCTTTTAGCATCAATGACAACCAAACTACAACATGTCTATCTCACCAAATTCATCATTAGGTTCATATATTTTTGCCTTTCCTATTTGAGCTACCTTCAAAGTTGCCTCTCTCTTTAACGGTTTGTCTTCAATCCTTATTTTATAAGAGGTTAGGGTGCCATGTAACTCATCCTTGGTCAAATTGTCCAAGTCTTTCATTTCTTAAATTATGAAGATTTTAGAATCAAACCTCATCGATGAAGAACTCAATATTTTTCATAGAATAGTAGCTTCTTTGATTGTTTCACCAAGTTCCACCATGGTGTTATCAATTTCATTGACTCAAAGAAAATATTCAATTCTGTTCTTATGTTCTCTCATTTTGAGACTTTCAAATCTTGCCTTGTGAGTTTGAAGTTTAGCATTTTTCACTTTGTCATCCCCTTCATAAATTCCTTTTAGTTTATCACATATTTCTTTTACAGCTTTGCAATGCATCACCTTTATGAATTTAGTTTTTGACAATCCACACAATATGACATTCATAGCTTTTGAATTATTTTCACTTTCTCTTTTAGCATCTATATTTGTAAGCCTAGTTGTAGGTATAGTATATCCATCTTCCATAGAACATGGAAACCCTTTCGAGAGAAAACCATGGCATAATTTTACTTATATATATATAATCTCCTTTGTAGGATCCAACCTACTAGAGACTCCAATCAATACTTTACACAAATATAGGCTCCAATGTTTGGAGGCTACAACCTCCCCACACAAAATTTAATCTCTCCACTCTAACTGAGCTCCAACCCAGCTAGAGGCTACAACCTCATAATTAATAGGATTCAACCTATTAGTCTTTCAATATTGATAAGATATTCATCTTCACATAAATCTGGTCAAATTATAAATACTCTCATACTCCTCACAAGTATAAATTTATCATTAATCTCTTCTTTCCCAAATTTGAATATTTAATTCATTTCATTAGCATAAACTCTTTCCTTTTATTTCATAAACATCTTCAATATAAATCATATTTACTTTTCATTTTTCTGCTTATAACCTTCCTTATATTCTAAATATTCATTAGTTGATTTTGACTCCATCTTTTTCTTATATTTATACATCTATATTCCTATGGATGTGTCTCCTTGAATGTGTGCATCCTTTACAAAGGAGGTGTCCCATATCTCTTCGTATTTTTTTTTTTATTATTTAATCTTAATCATGGGGTGCATCAATATGTAGGGGGTCAGCCCCTTAGCAAAAATTTATTTTATTTAGTTTAGACATATGAATCGCAACTTTAAAGAATACCATTTCTACCTTTAAATAATTCGCTGCTTCGTATGGGTCGGCCTTGAATAATATAAATCCTATTTCTCTTTTTTTTTTAAATTTTGGGCGGTGAACATATATTAATTATTTTATGTCCTTTATAAATCTAGATAAACTTAATTACTTTTTTTCCTTTATAAATTTGAACTAGCACATCTTATCCATAAGATACAATTGAACAAGCCTTTTGAAGGATATTTGTTTGTCATAAAATATTTATAATGTATCAATGTTTCAACCATGGTATGAAGTGCATATTTTTCGGATATATAAATCAATAACTTTGATTTTTTATGACATCAATGACAATATATTCAACAGAGTTATATTTCTTATGTTTCTTACATCTTAAGTGATAGTGGAGGAAATTAGGTGGTCATGATCAGTCAAAAAGTTGTTACATTTCTAATAAGTATGTATGTGCTAAACATGTCAAGCAAAGTGTGATCAACTTTAACTTGTGTATAATTGGGTCATTAACAATTCTAAATACACCTAAGGGTCATGATTACATGAGAATTACAAGAAAATTGGTCATTATAGTTGGATAGTAGCATTTCTTATCCACAGTACATGTGGTATAAATGACCAAACTCATGTGTGATGAGTCTAGCATGAACATATCAAGAAGCATCAAGAAGAGATAGTGCATCCTTAGACTATAAAAGATAGTGGTATAGGGTACTCTATATATGATGTTAATGGGTTTTTCTTACATAGTTGTAGTGTGTAGAAAGGAATCGTCCATTAAAAGAATGTGTACAAGTGTTGTCACAAATTAATCAATGTTGGTTGATTTTCAATATTAGATAGGTGTGAGTTAGATTTAGAGCTTCTCTAGTTCATTTGGTTTTCCCCTAATAGATCAAGGGATTAGTTGGCCTCTATAATCCTTTGTTATAAAATATTTTATTTTATATCCATTAATATTATAAATATTATATTAATTTGAATGATATTAGTTTGGTAGTTCATAAATTAGACTTTAATATAGTTTTGGTATGATGTGTAAATATTTTGAAATTGTCATACAAACTTTAAAGAATAAAAGAAACGTGTCCATTGACTAATTTTAAAAGGAGGAAATATTCAACTTTTTATTCTAAAATTTGAAAAACCTGTAAAGCAATAGATTTGTTAATATTTAATAAAAATTTATTTAATGGCATTGGAGTAATGAATTATTAGAGTAATTTCAATAATTCACACTGATAGTTCTTAAATATCATCCAATTCAATTGATTTTTTATTCTATAATTTAAAAACAATTTAAACTAATGCTAATTGTATAGCATTTTGATTAATAACCTTAAACTTAGAATGATTCCAACAATACCTATTCTTAAATATCATTCAGTTCAATAGTCCTTTAAAAATCAAAGAAATATTAACCACTTTTAATATAAATAATATGTAAAATTGTAAGTGTTTAATCTTCAAGGAATGTAATATTTAAGTAGACCCATTCAGACACACCTACCTTAGTAAGAAAGTTTCAAATTAATGGAAACGTATTTGTAAAATTTACTTTTCTAAATACGTCACACCTTAGCTGTTTGCCTGCAATACTAAATTCTTAGCATATAAGTTTTCTGTAGTGTAGTATGTTCAGTCAGTGAAAGCAATGTTTCTTTTCTCTATGTGGCTTGCTTGATGCACTTGTTATAGCTTAGTTTACGCGTTCTCAATTATTATAAATAGCAATCACTATCTAAAATCAACTATCTTCTTTTTAAAATTATTGACAGGTGATCAATCTCGGGCTGGTAGCTACAACATGACATATTTGCCTACGTGCATTATATGAAACTGTTAATTGAGAGGAAACTTTAATTTTCCCAACAGTAGCTACCTATTGATGGAGTTTGACAAACCTCAATTGCGACTTAAGTATTTAACAGAGAGCGAGAATGGGAAACAGTTAAGAAACTGTAAGTGCCGAAGCTTTCTTTCACAACAGTGCAACCGTTTCATTAAACCAATTGGACTGAGTCCTTACCATGCATAGAAAACTGTGGAAAACAAGGAACGTGCAGGCAGGAGGTTTATTTAAAAGAGAAAGGATACTCCATAACGATATCCGAAGCAGCTCCTGTTTATAAGATCAAACCGGCCCAAATGTAATGTAATTTATAACATTTGACGAAGTAGTAGTTGGAATGTGTATGTATACTCTGGTCAGACAGGGGTGTATGCAATTGATAGTCATGCGGGTTTAGTTGGGTTATTCAACGGTGGGTTTTTGTTAACCAATCAATAATTGCATAATAAAATTATATAAATAGGTGGTCCGGTTCGAATTTGTAATGTATACAATCGGTAGAACGAGAGAGAAGATAGAGACATCTGGTTTGTTGTTGTTGCTTTTCTTGCAATTATATCAGCGGGCGAGGGAGATGAGCTGAGTGATAATTTCTATAGCGAAAGTTGTCCATCTGCTGAGGAGACAGTTCAGCGAGTGGTGGAGAAATACATAGCAATGGATCGCACCCTTGCGGCTCCTCTCTTAAGGATGCATTTCCATGATTGTTTCGTGCGAGTCAGTAACACATTACTTGGCCCATTTACCCATATCGGATTTTTTCAGTTTAACTAATCATTTTATACATATAGATTGTACTGCCTAGATTACAAAAACTAATGCTGGAGTAAAACTGTTTTTCGGTTTGATAAGTAGAGGTATTTTTCAGTTTGTCAAATTATGATATTGTTCGATGGGTTTTTGTGAGTAGCTATTCATGAAACATGGGTCGATGAATTTGACTCGAAAAATACAGATTCAATATCATAATTTGACACACTGTGAAAAAAAATACCTCCTACTTATCAATTGATGAGCTAAAAAGGCTCTAGAATGAATGGTTCATAAGTCACAACACTTGCTGAAGGTTTTGCAAATGAGGTTGCAAGTTAGATGAGCTTAATCTTGGGAAAAACTCCATGATTAAGCATGCTTGAGTTGGAGTAGTACTAAGATGGGTTACCTCCTAAGAAGGTTCAATACTTCAAATCTATAAGCATCACCTAGATGCAATGAGTACAATGTGGACCATTCATTATAATGAAATATGAATTCTTGTGCGTTACAACTCATGAAATATGGAGATCAATAAATTTTACAAAAACAAGATTGAATCCTAATAGCTATATCATGTTTTGTGGTTTGATTAGGGTTGCGATGGGTCGGTGCTTCTGAATTCCACAGCGAACAAAACAGCAGAAAAAGCCGCCGTTCCAAACCAGAGCCTGCGTGGATTTAATGTAATCGATGATGTGAAAGCAGAAGTGGAGAAGATATGCCCGGGTGTCGTTTCCTGTGCTGACATTGTCGCCCTGGTTGCCCGAGATGCTGTCGTTGCTGGGGTAATAACACTACATTAGAATAGCTTACAATGACAGCGTTAGGGTTTTTATTCTAAACCTTTGTTCTTGTAAGAATTGTTTCTCACCTCTAAAGTTTAGAAATTGTGTAGCTTATAGCAGAAACATGACATTAATCTATTCATTATTTATCATGTATCACTTTAGAGTTAAATGTTATGTTATTTTATATAAATATTAATTTAATGTTGAAGTTATGTACAGAGTGGAGGTCCATCCTGGCGTGTAAGAACAGGGCGTAGAGATGGAGTGATATCTCGGGAGAGCGAAGCCTTGAACAACATTCCTAGACCAGTTTTTAACTTTTCTCAACTTCAGAATTCTTTTGCAAACAAAGGACTAGGTGTCAAAGACCTCGTTGTTCTCTCTGGTGTGTGAAAAAATCAAATATTTTAAATACAACATTATATAATCTACATAGCTTATGTTCACCATTTGTGTGCTATAGAAATACAAAATCTCTTAAATATTTGCAGTACTTAATTATTGGATAATCATAAACTAACATTGTTATGTAATGAATATTGCTACTATGAATAGGTGGACATACTATTGGAGTTGGTCTCTGCAATTTCTTCAGCAATAGACTTTACAACTTCACGGGAAAAGGAGACATGGACCCTTCCCTCAACTCCACTTATGCCCAATTTTTAAAGACTAAATGTCCTAATTTAGCAGACAATACAACCAGTGTACCAATGGATCCCAATAGCTCCCTTACCTTTGATAGCCATTACTATACTAATCTTGAAGAACATATGGGCCTCTTCCAGTCTGATGCTGCCCTACTCACAAATGATGCTGCCAAAGAGTTTGTCGATGAGCAGGAGAATCAAGATTGTTTCTTCGACAACTTCAAGAACTCCATTCAAAAAATGTCTGAAATCCAAGTTCTGACTGGAACAGCAGGGCAGATTAGACGTCAGTGTGCTTTCGTCAACTAAGCTCATATCAATTGGAATAGCTTCTATATTCTTTACTTTTATTTTGGGTACTGTCATTAGTGGAGGATAAAAGTAACTGTCAACCAATAAAATTAAGAAAGTTTTGACAGGGGTTCGGGAAGGTAGATGAGTTGCTGATTGTAAGTGTGATGACTTTTGAAATTGATTTTTAATAGAGATTAATAAATGCTTTCATTATTTAGAGTGTGGAATTTTGGACGAAATAATCATTCTAAACAAGCTAGTTTAAAGCAATGTAAGTAATATAAGTAACATTAGATATTAATGAGTTTGAATTGATTAATTTACGAACATAAATGTTTAAATTTAAATAAATAAAATAATACTTATAATTATTATTTATATGTCATATATAAATAATCAGTTTGTTAATTTGCCAAAATTTTCTGTGATGTTAGATAAATGTTTCTAAATTACTCAAACTTTTCTCTAATATTTTGGTTGAGTGTTGCACCTACAATAGTGAACCTTGCTCATAGATATGAATTTTTGAAAGTGAAGCTAGGAAAACTGGGAAGAAAAAATAGTATTATGAATCAACCAAATACTTAAGAATGTAGGTCGAATTGATGTCTTTCCATTAAGGAAATGCGGTGAATATATAGAAGAAATAAGAAAACCGAATTCCAAGTTTTGGAGGGAAAGGTTTGTTTAAATTTCTCAACAAATAGAGGTAGTTAGGAGTTAGTTTCCACTTAACTCCAACTTACCAATAAAATTAAATCCACCTAAGAAAGGTTAAAAACCTATGAGGTAAACATTCCACATTAACACCCCCCCTTAAGAATAGCTTAGGTAAGGAAAATGATTGGCTCTCAACAACTAGTTCTGCTAAGGTGCCCAAGTACAATACAACCTCATAAAGAAGAGGAAAAATCTTGTAGAAAAAGACTCCCCCAAAATAAGGGTAAAAATCTACTCTCTAAGAGAGAAGAAGAATAAAAAAATCCATGTGAAGAAAAATTCCACCCTATAAGAGAGAAGAAGAAGAAACATAATGTAGTCCCCCCGCCCCCCCGTTAATGTAGAATCTCCTATAGTGATGGCAAATGTCTGACAATGAATGTTGAAGATGATCCCAACCCATCAAACAATATTCCTCCCCTTAAAGAGAAATAGAACCACATAAGTATGCAAGTTGTTGTAGCATCATAAATTGTCACCCTTGACAATTTATGATGCTACTAACACCCTATTTTTCCTATAAAAATAAATATATTAATAATTTATTCATTTTGGGGTAGGTTGGGAAAATATATTAAAATCCTCGACATCCCGAGAAATTTGGGCCAAAATCACTTGGACAAGGGTTAGGGTGCCCCTGAACTAAAGGTGCCCTATTTTAATAAATATTATTTTATGTCATCTTTGAGCATTATAAAGTTAAACTCAAGTCGGTGTGTAACCAAAAAAATTAATTGGGATGCATATATAAATAATTTTTCCTCTCATTTGAATATTAGAAGCATTATAAACCAGGCATTATCATGATTGAGCATACTCTTATTATGAAGATGTATGTAAGTTATCCTCTATATGTGAACTATAGCAATGTATTATATTATGTGGACTAACCTCTTGTAAGTCTTCAATAAATTCAATCATCCATCAATCAACTCTTTGTGGCAACTTATGGTGTGAACATCACTTTTACAAATATTTCATACCTAATGTGACATTATCCATTATAATTTATTATTATAGTCAAATATTATTTATTTGGCCTCTTCCTGACCTAAGGTAATCCCTCTTTATCTTCATCATTTGTTGTTTTTGGAGGTAGAAACAACAAAATGGGGTTTGACCTAGGCAAGACCCTATACAACACAACATTTCTCCCTCTTTTCATGTGTGCAAAGTAGATATGGAAGTTTTTTCAACATAAATCTACAAGAAAGTTCAAAGCATACAAGTACCCTCAAATCCAAACTTCAAGCATTCAAAAACCCTAAATTCTAGTCAAGGGAACCCTCACCCTTGTCCCTCAAATTTAGGCTTAATTTTCATGTGCAAGTTCCTCTTTGTCTTCATTTCTTAGATTTGTAATTGTTATACAATTTTTTTGTTTTCGACTATATAAATAATTCATATTTTCAGAGTATGTCTTTACACTATATTAGGTCAATAAATTCACATTAAATTAATCATTTTTTCTTGGAAAAAAATGAGCTAAACCCAAGGTAGATTGGCTCTCCTTCTAGGTATTTAGTCAATCTTAATGCCCTTGTTGGTTTGAGCTCTAATGTTAAGGCAAGGAAAGATTGATCTAGGATAATCTACTAGTTAGATCTAGGATTTCTTTTCCTCCTTTACAATTATCTTCTCACTCCTAAAAGGAATATGAGAGAAGAAAACTCAATAATGGTCCCTCCAAATGCTACCCAAATATGTCTCCACACCAATTCCAAATTGTTACAAATTATGATGTAGAGAGGGAATAAGAGGTTCTAAAGATGCCCTCATAACATATGAAGAAGATTATGCAACTCCATAAGAGATAACATCAAAGAGAATATGAATATCCTCAATATTGTCCTCCAAGTCTATAATATATAACTCACAAAATAAACCTACAATTTATTTTGGTGCATGATTGCAATGGTACATAAAAGGGAACTTTATAAGTCATGTGCATGAGAAAGCCCCACCAGATTTTTCTCAATTACTCTCCCTTAGTTGAAAATATAGAAGGAAGTGCAATTTACTATACAAGACACAACATAAATGACACCCCCACTTGATTCAATAGTAAAGAACCCTCCAAAATTTTAGCACTTTATAATTTTAGTGTGTATGCAAGTCCAATTGGAACAAAAAATGACACTTTATAATTTTAGTGCAAAATCATATCTAATGGATATGGTAGAAAATATTAACCACTTTCAAAAATGGCACTCAATTTTGAGTTTCCAATCAAAATTTACATCAATTTTAATTTTTATTCTAATTTGCCTAAATTTGCAAATAATTTTTTTGCTAAAATATACCTTGAGAGGAAAAAATGAAGGAATGAATGTGAATTTAAGCCTCATTTGGTTGGTTTTGACCATACCATATAACCATGGGCTTAACTCCTTTTAAGTATCTCCCCCCTTCCCTTTGGTGACATAAGCCTAAGTGTATTTGCTGACCTCAACAATTTCAATTTTTTGAAGGTATGTTGGTTGCTAATTATAAGTGTGATGACTTTTAAAATTGATTTTCAATAGCTAGATTAATAAAGGATTTCATTATTTAGAGTATGGAATTTTGGAGGAAATAATCATTCTAAATAAGTTACTTTAAATGAATCACTTAATGTAAGCAATTTAAGTAACATTAGATATTAATGAGTTTGAATTGATTAATTTATGAAAATAAATGTTTAAATTTAAATAATAAAGTATTTTTAATAAAGATTAATAAAGGCCCTTTCATTATTTAAAGTATTGAATTTTGGAGGAAATAATCATTCTACATAATTTAGTTTAAGTCAATCACTTAATGTAAGTAATATAAGTAACATTAGTTATTAATAAGTTTAAATTGATTAATTTATGAAAATAAATTATGTTTAAATTTAAATAATAAAATGTAGTATTTATCTTTTCATGTCAAATATTAACTTTGCATTAGGATTTGCATTGGTTAATTTGCATTATAGGGCTTCAACTTTTGCATTAGTGAAAGCTGATATAGCATGCATTTTTGCATCTAATTTTATTGAAAATCATTCAAAATTTGAATTTGCATCTCAGATCTAGGTCATACAGCATAGAAAACATAAAAACTAAATAAAAAATTCTAAAAATTCTGAAAAAAAAAATCCCTGTACTAGGACTCATTTGCCACCTTGGGCGAATGAGTCCCAATGCAAATTCTAAATTGTTATTTACATAGTTAAATTTGTTATTTTTAATTTTTCCATTGTTTTTGTTGCTTTTCTATTTTAGTTTGCTTGCTTTTTTTTACATTGAAATCATTAGAAATAGCATCATTTACATTCATTGCAATTGTGGATAGAATTATTTTCTTGCATTTTCATTCTCGGCAATAGTTCATAGTTCAATTAGATCATATTACATTTGGAATTCATTCAAAAACTAAAACTAAAAACTAAAAATATTAAAAGAAACAAACAAAAAATGGTTAACTTTAGAGAAAGCGTATCATTGAAACCCTTTAGTAGTGATGAATTTAACATGTTAGATGAATCCCTTAATGACTTCATCTCTCCTAGATCATCCACTAAAGGTTTGATACAAGAGGATGCAAGCATTGAAAATCATGAAAATCATAATTGTTCTTCTACTGATACCTCTCCTATTAGTGGTGAAGGTATCTTGGTGATAGGAGATACAACCATTGAGAATCATAAAATTCTTGTTTGTCTTCCCCCTTGGAAAGATATTATGACACATGAAGTTGAGATCATAGCCACTACTTTACCTACTCTCCATTCATCTCCCAACACCTCCCCTACTTGTGAAAATTCTTTAGTGAATAATAATACAATCGTGAATGATCATGACAAACACAAATTTGTGTGGAGGATATGTTGATATTAAGAGATCCAATAATTGAGCGCTAGGACAATCCTACCTCTCCTACTTTGGAAGACATTATAGGACATGGGGATATAATTGTAGATAAACATGACAATCAAACCTTTCCTCCTCCTAATATCTTTTCTAGACATGAAGAAGATAATTTAGTGTTAGAAGATATCCTTATTGCAACACATAAGAATCTTATCCCTCCCTTTCCAAATGCCCCTACATTTGGGAAGATCTAGTTGAAAAAAAAATTCCAATCATTGGTAAACATGAAACTCATAGTTATTCTTCTCTTGATGTCTCCCTTATGCATGATGAAGCTACTTTACAACATATAACCATAGAATGTGATGAACCTCTTGTTTATTACTTTCCTACAAGATCTCCTACCAAGGTAGATATTATGGCACAAGAGAATGATACCTTGGATAAAAATGATGAAATTATGGACAACAATCAAATTTTCCCCTCTTAATATCTCTCCTATTGGTGAAGAAGACATTATGGTCTTACAAGATCCAATTGACAAGATTCATGAGGAAAACATTATTGAACAAGAAAATTCAATCATTGACACACAAAAGGATCCAACCATTGATAACCTCCTTAATTGTGATGAAGTTATTTTAGAAGATGCCACCTTTGAATTTCATGAACATCTATTTTTTTCTCTTCTAAAAACTCTCCTAATAGGGAAGTTATCATGGTGCAAGAAAATGACAAAATTGACAAACTTCTTTCAAATAATAGTAATATGCCTTCCTTATATGAAGATGATGAAGTGAAATTAGACTCCTCTTCACTAAGATATCATGAAACAAAGGATAATCCCTTTGACATTATGCACATTAAACAACCCTTCACACCAACCATAGAAAAACAAAAGCAAATTGAAGAATCCATAAAGTTATTGGAAGATGCTTTGGAAAACCTTTGATTTCATACTTATATTCATGGGAGAATACAAGATCATAACAAAAGAGTATAAAAATGGAAAAGATAAACCGCTAATGGCAACAAAAAATTTAAAAACATTCACCACTTTAGAAGAAATGAAAACATACACAACAAACTTTGATGAGGTTGAACAACCACCAAATCTGAAAGAAGTGAAAAAGCTTTATGGAAGAGGTTTTGAACTTATGAAGCAACTTGGGAAAGGATGTGATGCTATAGATCGAGGTATATGTGTACCTATAAAGCATAAAACGAAAGAAATAAATAATGATCTTGGTTATTATCCCTCAAAACAAAAGCCTTCATTGAATGTCAACACTATCACAAAAGATTCTTCCAAGATAACTTTAACTTTGATGCATCCAAAACTAATAGATATCTCATTAAATATGTATCAAGTTGAAACCTTATTCACTCATCATAATAAATAATATTCGTTGTTGCTCCTTGCCATGTAATAGTTGTAGGATCATAGTATACTCACTATTGCATGTTTTACATTCATCGCAAGTTATTCCCTTTTCGCAAGGAGCAACATATCATCATCCACTATGGGCTCACCTTTTTCCTACACTAAGTGGGGGAAAGGGGGTTAGGTAGCCTTATCCCCATATGTCACCTTCCATTGTCTCTTTTGGCTAGTTGACCACCTTTCATGTATATATAAGAGCAAGCTTGGGATGTGGATGACATGCCTTATGTGACATACTTATCCATGATGTAGTCTGATTTGGAAACATATGACTTGGCATAGGGCTTACCAAGTTGGCTCTCATGTCTTCTTTCATGTTAGCATTTATCATTGGCTACTTTAAAGAAATTTCTCATAGTGATGGTGTAGCAACCTCTTTAAAGTGGGGGCATACATCAATGGCATCTTTTGGAAAAATTTCATGGTGTGATTTTTCTTTTTTCTTGTGATGTGTCCTCTTCTTGGTGGTGTCATTGGGTTTGATGTCATCTAAGAGTGTACGATGTACTGGGATGGAATGATGTGAATGAGGCATCCCATGGGTGATGATCTAACACTTTTGACTTGTCCTCTCTTATAAAGATTAGGCACAATGCTCCCTAAGAAGGAGAACATTACATGAACAAAGGAAAATCCCCTTTAACAAATTTTTTACATGATATTCAAAAGCATTTACAAAAACATTTTCATTGTGGTGTCATATAAAAGTAATCAGGAGGATAACTTTGGTAAGGTTTGTATGATGGGAAGCCGACACATTGGCGTGAATTTCTCATTATATGGTGGGAAGCCGAAACACTGGTATGACTTTCTCACTAAACCACTTCTTTGGGACAACTCACCCCACAGACAACCTGATGTTCTGTGGCCATAGAGTGAGCACATATTTTCCACCTCATTTTTATTTTTACTCACTTTTTTTTCTTTTATTTATTGACATTGCATGTTTGCATATCTTGATGTTGCATAACATATACCTTGAGTGTGTCCTTTTGTGCTTATGTTGGTTTGACTTAGGATCTTCGATCTTGGGGGCTTGACCACCTCCTCAATCTTTGTTATCCTAGACCATCTATGTTGGTGCAATTGGACCCCTCTTGAATGTCTAGTTTAGTGTGAGTTTGAAGCAAGTTCATCCTCTCACTAAAGTGGGGGCTAGATGTAATGACAGAAAAGAGTCCACCTTTTCCTTGCTTAATTTAGGAATAAGTAATGATAAATTGAACTTAATTTTACCTTGATCTAGTGTTGTGAGGTGTTTTACACGTCCATATTAGGTCTTGGGCCCTTTTTAAGCTAAATTAACTTAACTTTGCCCTAATTTAGTGTTGTAAAATGTATTTATTTAAACTTTCACATTAAATCTAGGGGGCTTGTAAACTAAGTTGACCTAATCTAGTGTTGTAATGTGTTCTACACATTCACGTTGGATTTAGGACCCTTCCAAGCTAAATAGACCCAATTTTTCCTTAATTTAGTGTTGTAAAGTGTATTTATCTACACTTCCACATTGGATTTTTGGTAGGCTATTGCATTTATGACCTTTATATCATCATTAATAGGCCCCTATGACCCTATCTTGTGCATCCCAAGGCATATTTTAATAAAAAACCTGGCAATATCAACATATAAGCATAATTTCTTGATTCCTCAACATTCTAGCTGGCAAAATAGCCCTTGTGGGACCCATTCGCCACTTTGGGAAAATGAGTCCCATCTAGGTGGGACTCACTCACCCAACTTGGTAAATGAGTCCCATTTGAGCTATTTTCAAGGTTTGAGTGGGAAAAACATAGTTTTAAGTTTAAATTTCTCCTATGTTGGCCTTGGGGATCAAATTAATGATAATTCGAGTGGATTTACTATATAATAAAGCTTTCAAATCACTATTTCACATAAGCAACATAATCATTCATGTTATCAAGTCAAGCACTTAAGAGTTAAGCACTCCAAGTCTTCACAAGGTCATCAAGATAGCTTTCAAGATCATTTCTAAGGCATTCAAGGGTAGACTCTTCATCAATTGTTGTAGCAATTCAATATTCATCATCATGGAAAGGTTCTAATTGCATTATTTCATGTTCATGCTTCATTATCTTATTTCATCATTTGGTTCAATTACCTAAAAGGGGTTTGACCAAGGAAAACCCCTATTCCCTAACAATCAACACTTTTTCTCTCTCTTTGTGTGATTGAGAATTTAAGAACTTTGAAGAATTGAAGATCATTGAGGATTAGGTTGCAAGATTGTTGGATTTTTCCCCTTATTTGCAAGGCCATAATCTTCACTTTAAAAGGTCACCTACAACCCCAAAATTAGGGTTTTGGATCCAAAAACACAGAGGAACTTAAAGAGAAGACTAAGAGGTGCAGATCATAACTTTGAAGTTCTAGAAAATAAAAACTAGACTCATTCGCCACAAGTGGTGAATGAGTCCCACTATGGGTTTTTTTTTAAGATTTTTGTAGATTTGGATACCCATTTGTCTGAAACCCGCTTCTGTGCAGAAATCCAGATCTGGGACTCATTCACCTAGAATGACAAATGAGTCCCAATAGGTCAAAATTTTAGGATTAGTAGCATTTCCAGTCTTCATTCAAGCCTCTACAAGTTTTTAGGTGCACATTTCTAGTTTTATAGCTTTATGTTTTGATTTATATGCATTTCTAGGTCATTTATTTCAAGTTTGTACTCAATTAGGATTTTTTCATTCCATTTTGCATTTCATTATCTTTTCCAAGTCTAAACTTGGAGGTGAACCCATCATTAGATCATATTCAATCCCTAGGACAACCCTTAGCAAGATCTCTTTCTCCAATGCAAAGATATCTCAAGGGTTACCCTTGAATGAAATTGGAAAAGTGTGTGCGGGTATACTATATGTCCTAAACCATATGCTAGCATCTCCCTAACAACTTTTTCATCATTTCAACTTCCAAAAAACAAAAGAGTGAAAAAGGAAAGGCATACTTAAGTTGTTTTAAAAATAATACTTTTAGGTATATTATACCTTTAAACATTATACCAAATTTCTACCATCAAACAAACATTGATCTTTTAGGTTTAAACACACAAAGGAAAAAACATTCCATTCAACACCTTGGTCTTATAACAAGTCTCTCTTAGGTTCAAACATTAGGATCAATCATCACATTCACATCAAAACATTTCACATCTCATATCACCAACAACTTTAAATTTTAGACACAACAACCTCCTAGACTTAGGTTTTCATCAATAATCACCTAGTTTAGCTATATATTTGGAAATGGATCCTTTCTTCACGCATTTAGTTAGATTAGCAAACATCCTTTTGAACAAATTTAATCTAAGTCACAATTCTACTTTTAGGATTCACAAGTTCATTAGCATCCATATCAAAACACAAACATCAAACCTTAAGTTTGGTGTTTTCCAAAATTAGGAGCTCATCATTCACATCATCATCCTTTTTACCATTCACATCATTGGTCCTAAACACCTTAGAGGATCACTTCTACATAAATTTGAATCAACTCAATAGTTTCAACAATACAATCCTATCACACTACTCCCAAAGTTGATCCAAATTTTATGGTAACAACAAGGTCAAAATACCTGGGCTAACATTAAGAGGAAGACCCCGACTTCGTCACATATGGCTCAAATTCTCAAGCAAGGGTTATAGGATATGAAGGATGTTGAAAAGGAGGCTGAGGAGTTACTGAACACCTTGGAGTAGTGCGGTGGTGTTTGTTGTTGGTTTTTTGGGCAGTCCTTTTTGGGACAGCCATTTGCTTGTTTGAACTTTTTCTGTTATATTTTGTTGTTTAAACTCTGCGGTTTCAGGTCCCTGTAAAACCTATTTTTTCCTGTTCAAAAACAACAAGGTCAAAATACAAGAAATACATGGAGAAATACCAAAATTTATCTACCATGAGTGATCTAAATCAACAAGAATTTGATCCTAGAGGTTTCTCAACTCCATTGCAAAATCCACCTCAAAATTCGAAAGAAATGGGGTATGCAGTAGAGGATGTTACCAATAATCCAAATAAATTCACCCTAGAGGAACTACTTGAGTACCAACAAGATCCCCAAGACTCGCCATATTATCAACACTATGATGAAATTGAATCCAACCCAATACATGTTAGCCTTGGAAAAAGAAGGAGCTAAACTCCCTTCCACATTTGATTTGAACACATTAAGGGAACAACCTTTGGGAAATGTTGCATTTATCCCTCAAACATTTATCACACAAACCTTTGTCCAAAATATTGTTCAATCTATCACTCAACCATCTTCATCACATGTGCCAAGTCAACCTTTAACTTCTAGGGTGGTTTCATCTAGTTTTGTAACTCAACAAGGAACTAAACTTCATAGCACTCAAAACAACACAAATTTGGGTACCCAAAACACAAACATTCCCCAAAAAATTTCCATTCCACAACACCCTCAACATCCAAACATGCCACTCACATCACATATCCACAACATAAATGTGGCACCAACATTTCGTTCCAAACCATATTCTTCAATCACAAAAAATACCCAAAGTGTTCCTAATGTTCAAAAAAGTCAAGTGAGTCAACTACCCCAAGTGAATCTACAAGGACAAGTGAACAAAATAGTGCAAGGTCAATCATCAACATTGCAAGGAAAATCATCACAAAACCATCCAATTGACCCTCAAAACCAAATGGTTCCACAAGTCCCTCAAATCAACCAAGGAAACACATCAAATCAATTGGTCCTAAATAAAATCAACCAAGGAAATACATTGGTCCAAAATCAAATACATCAAGGAAATACATCCAATCAATTGGTCCCAAATCAAGTGAATCAAGGTAATCCTTCAAATCAATTGATCCCAAATCAAGGTATGCCACTAACATCACAACACCAAGTAGAATAATATCAAGTATCCCAACCTTTGATTAAACATCAAGGAGTCCCTCAAATAGTGAAAAATCAAATGGGGCCTCAATCTTACATTCCTCCATCACAATCCCAAATTTTGTAAGGATTAATAGCACAAAATCAAGGGAAAATTTCATAGCAAGGTCAACAATTACAAAATCAAATGTCCAGCAATAAAAAATTTATCACACATCAACCACCCCAAAATCAACTCAATCCACCTTCACATCACTCACAACATGATTTCCAAAAATCCACCACTCATTCCACAAAATCAAAACATTTCATGTAGCCAATACATTCAATCAAGCCAATATGTCCCAAATCAAAACATCTCCATCATCTCAAGGACAAAATAATTTGTCTTTTCAATAATCTATTGTGAATCAACAACAACAAGCTCAATTTCTAGCACAACAACAATGGGATCAATTACAAGTGCAACAACAACAAGCTCAATTGCAAGCCCAACAACAAGAAGCTCAATTACAAGCCCAACAACAAGCTTAATTGCATGTGCAACAACAAGCTCAATTACAATAACAAAAATTTTATCAACAACAACAAGTGCTTGTACAACAACAACAACAAGGCTTTTATTACAATGAAAAACAACCATATCCAAGTACACAAAAAAATGTATTGAACCAAAATGCATAAGGAGCATACAACAAACCTCCACCATTATCACCATTATATACACAGTATCAAAATCCACAATCACACCATATAAAACATTCAACATGAACACACCCCCTTATCAAAATCCCACATATAATTCATCTACCATTCCACAATACAACACATATGCTCCACCACCAAACAATCCTCAAGGTGATCTTTCCTCGAAAATCAAAATGCTTACACAACAAATTCAAGGCATCCAAGAAAGGAAAATGAAGAAATCATATGCACAATTATACTTGTGTCCATATCATTTTGATCGAAGCATTGCAATGATACCATTCCTTCCCAGATTTAAAATCCCCAAATTTGACAAATATAAAGGGCATGGAAATTTAGAAGATCATATCAAGGAATTTTACGTGGCATGTATGGAAGTAGCATACAGTGTCTCCTATTTGATGTGTCTTTTTCCACGTAGTTTAGAAGGCCAAGCAATAGAATGGTTCTCACACTTACCTCTTGGAATTTAAACTCTTCAAGAAATAATACATCGGTTTGTGGATCACTTCTCTTACAACCTAGATATGGACGTAAGTTTGGAGAAAATATACACCCTAAAATAGAAAAAGGGTGAAACATTTTCAAACTTCTTGCAATGATGGAGGCATAGAGATAGTAAGTGAAAATTTCCAATTCCTGAAAAGAAACAAATAGGGATCATTATTTCTAATGGGGACACAGATTTATCCTTCCAACTAAAAATGCAATGTGTCTCATCATATGAAGAACTCATCCCTAGGGGTGTTAACATTGAAAGAGCCCTCATTGCACAAGGAACAACACAAGAGTACAAAGATAATAATCCATCATCTAGTTTTAATGACAAGCCTCGCATATGGGAAAAAAACAAAAATGTTACTAATGATGGTTTCATCGATGCTCCAAAACAAACAACACACAACAACCAAGCACACAACCGCAAAACAACCAACAAACAATCAACAATGCCAATACTTAAAGAGGACCACCCCTAGAAACAATTACCCTCAATGATGCAAGTACACAACATTAGGGGAACCTATTAATGTGGTCATGAAAAAATTAGTCCAATCCAATCTCATAACACTCTAATTATCAAAATTACCAAGAACCTCAAGTCAAGATGCCATGGTATAACGAAAAGGATCTTTGAGATTTTCATAAAATCAAGGGACACAGACAACAAGTTGGATGAAATTGAAAAAAATCATTCAAGATATTATTGACAATGGAGATGTAACTATGGATCCACAATTAGGAAACCAAGATGGGTATGTGTAGGATCATCATGGAAAAAATAGGCCCTTAAGTGGCAAAAAAATAAGAAAAATTAGAGTTAGGCAAGTTGACATAAAATTTTTAATAAGTTATCTATACTATTTCTAAAATATGTAAGAATAGAATATGTAGCAAATTGAATGTAGTTTCTAAAATTCTAGGTTTGTTTAAAAAAAAAATCTATTTGGCGAAAATTTGAAATTTCAATGTAGTAGTACTTAAATTTCAGGGAAAAAATAAGAAGTAGGTGTCTTTCTGACCACCCTAACCACAATAAAATGATAATATTTTTTATAAGATTTTAGATAAAAGTAGAGGACTCATGTCCCAAAGTGATGCATATTTTTTGTAATTTTTTTCCAAATAAATAATTAATTATGATTTTTTTTACAACTTTTAAAAAATATAAAAAAATCATGTCTGACCACCTTAACTTGGTCAATACTTCATGAAATTCAATTTTTTTTTTTTTTAATCCTATAGTATGTGAAGCATAGAATGTGACACATGTTTTGGATTCAAAAAATGTGATATCGTTTGAAAGCTATAAGTGTTTTTCAATCAGCCTATCAATCAAGAATTTAGTCATAATTCGAATAGAAAATGAATAATAATTACTTATTAAATTCAAAGTAAATCATAATTTATATTGGTGGAAATCCAAGAATCTCCTTTAAAAACCCTTTTTGTTTCATCAATTTTGGGTGTAAAAAAAGTCATCAGCCACATACCCATCATATTGCCACTTTTTGGCCTATCTTGATCCTACACATACCCAGACCTTAAAATATACATGAACCTAATGTCGAACCATAGCAAAGGGAATGATAATGGAAAAGGAAAGGATTACACCAATAGAGGTCATGTTTATAACAATGTGGTTGCATCTTGTGATCATTTTATATTCATCATCACAATCAAAGGGCCTAGTGCAAAGTGTGGAGTCACCACATGTTGATGAAAGGTCACCATCCAAGGATCACCATCGCAACATAGGGAACCACCCTCACTTCCAACCAAAGTCAAATACCAATTATTATAGTCTCTTAGATCAATTGAAGAAGACCCCTGCCCAAATATCCATCTTGGAGTTACTGAAAATATCTCCTACATATAGAGACATCTTATAAAAGGATTTTTTAGCTTCTTTTGTACCTAATAATCTTGATACCAAACAATTCTAGGCTATGTTCAGAAAAATTACCACTCCTCATCTTCACACCTTTTCTGAGCAAGACCTCCCAATGCAGCCATCGCACAATCGTGCACTACATCTTGAGGTCCTAGTTCACAAAAACAAATTCAAAAGAGTCTTGGTGGATGGAGGTGTCGCTATTAATATTTGTACCCTTCAGCTAATCAAGAACTTGGGCTATTTTGAAGATATCATTGAAAAGGAAAAATGTAATATAAGGTCATATGATGATCAAGAATGGGTTTCTCAAGGCACAATCAAAATCCCCATCCAAGTTGGACCTGTAATTATAGAAACTACTTTCCAAGTGCTTGACCTTGACCTTCCATGCAATATTCTTCTAGGTCATGTCCATGGATCCAAACCATGCAAGCCATAGCTTCCACATACCATCAATGTGTTAAATTTCCTTATTAAAATAGAGAAATCACAATCCATGGCAATCTCGAAGAATTATACTATTACAAAAACCTAGAAGCAAAGTACTATAGAATCTCAGAAGTTCCTAAGAACGATGAAGTGACAACACTCTCCTCATTCAATGAACCATCTTCCCTAGCTTTCACCTCTAAATAAAAATCACCTATCATGCAGAACATCCTTGATATCAAAGTAGTGATCAAAGACAATGGTTGTGGAGACTATAACTTGAAGAAGGATTCTTTTACATAATTGGAGGTTTTCCTCTTTCTCCTAGATATCATGGGAAGACTCAACCTATTGATACAATATCTAAGATAATGAAGACCTAGCATATACCACTTTCAAAAAGTGAGGAGATTTGAACAAAGAAGTCATGATGAGGAGAATGTATCTGAATTATTATATCAAAATAGTAGACCCAAGCTTGTTCTTCAAATGGAAGATGACAATAAAGGATTATATTTGATGATGGGTTGGGGATACAACAAGAATGAGAAGTTGGGACAAAACAATAATGGTTTGCTAGAACCCTTTGCTCCTAAGAAATGACCTAAGAATCTTGGTATTAGATGTACCATGAGAAAAGTTACCATTCATGGTAAGGGTGTTTCTATTAAGGGATTCAAATCTTCCTCTTGGTTATTTACATCACTTAATGATACCATCGATGACATCCCCCTTGATATCACAAACCTATTTGATGATACCTATATATTCATGATAACTACTACATCCTTTGCTTCAAATAGACAAATCACTGAATTAAAGCTAGTCTACCCTCAACTTTCATGTCAAATATATTCTTGACCTTAGCTTGATGCATCATGATTTTTTCAACCATATTATACCTTTTCTCTTTGATCCTAGAGAGATCCATGATTCTCTTCTCCAAAGAATCTCATAATTCTTGATCTTCTATCAGAGTTTATAATTTGTTGGCGGATAACTCTAGTGGTAGAGGAAAAGAACTTCTAATGCCATATACTAACTCAGAATGATACATACCTATGGCCTTCTTAGGGTTGATCCTATCAGCCCATAGTGCTTTGTAAATCTTCTTATGCTAGTTTTTCTTATTCTCATTCACCAACTTCTTCATGATGTTGATTAGATTCTTGTTGTTGAATTCAACTTGTTTGTTCCCCTAGGGATAATAATCTGTAGAGTGAGGCAAGGAAATCCTATTTTCATATTAAAACAGGGATCATATCTTGCTAGATGAGAAACTAGTAGTGTTTTCAATAACTAACTTTCGGGGCACTTCAAACCTCACCAAAATGTTCTCTTTAATAAAATCACAAACTACCTCTAAAGTTGTGCATTTTACAAGGATGGCTTCTATCCATTTAGTGAAGTAGTCTATGGTAGTAAGAATGTAAGTATTCCCAGCACTAGATTGAGGACATATAGGTCCTATTAAATCCAATCCCCATTGTTGGAAAGGTTCACCTATTATCACTAGTCTCAAGGGTAATGCTACCAACTAAGGTCTCCTAGTGAACTGTTTGCATTTCTCACAAATTGTCACCTAGTAGTATGTGTCTTTGAACATCTCGAGCTAGGAATAACAATGTATTAGAATCTTAAATATAGACATGGAGGAAGAGAATTTTCCTCCACAAACTTCATTGTGAAATATTTTTAACAACCTTTCCTATTGATTCTTGTCTACACACTTCAAGAACATACCATCCAACCCTCTTTTGTACAAGGTATCTTTCCAAATAACATATTTAGTTTCCTTTAGTTTAACATTCCTCTTCTCTTTAGGGGAAAATTTTCTTGGACATTCCTTATATGTGAGATAATCTACAACATTTGAAAACCACCCATCTTAAAGACTAGCTAGCAACACCATAGGGAGATCTTCTTTGTCGGGTTGGTTCTTTGCCATCAACTTGCATAAACCTCTTCCCTTGACCAAATTAATGGGTTTAATGTCTAAATCACATTCCTGCACTTTAGCTATCCACCCACCTCTTTTGGTGTAGCCAATATCTTGTTGGATGAGCACACTCTTGACTATAGGGTCAGGCACATATACAATTGAATGAGAGTATATTATAAAGAATTGAAACTATTTAACTTCTTTAACCATAGAAAAGGCATGTTTCTCAATTTGTGAATAGTTTAACTCATGCTTCTTTAGAGGGACACTCATGAATGTGATATGTGATTAAACATCGTGGTCATTGGTTTACAAGAGGATTGTTGACATTATGTGTTTAGAAGCATAGCAATAGATGATGAAATCCTTATTCAAATTAGGATGTACTAACACTGGTGCATGAGAAATAGCTTCCTTAATGTATTTGAAAGCTTCATTTCTATATTTATTCCACTTGAATTTTTGCTTCTCCTTCATCATATCTATTATGTTCTTGGTGATTTTAGAGAAATCAAGTATGAACTTCCTTAGGAAATTGACTTGTCCAAAGAAGGATTTGATTCCCATTCTATTAGAGGGTAGACTTAATTGCAAGATTTCCTTAACCCTCTTAGGTTTGATTCTAATTCCCTCCTTAGATATAATGTGCCCCAATAACTTACCTTTAGTGAACCCAAAGACTAACTTCATAGGGTTTAATTAAATGTTGTGATCCTTATACCTCTACAAAATTCTTTTCAAATCTATAAAATGATCTTCTCTCCTCTTATAAAACAAGGTCAAGTCATCTAAATAGATAAAAATTATTTTCTTCTTGAGGTAACCAAAGGAGATGTCCACATCCCTTTGAAAGGTAGAAAGAGCATTAATCAACTCAAAAGGTAAGTGATTGTAAGTGAAGGTTCCCCATGGGGTGGTGAATGCTCGATGTCATATGATAATCTTCTTATACAATGCTAATCTAATTAATCCTGAAAATCCATCAAGCATAGACATCATCTCTTACCCTACCACTGTTTGGATAATGTGATCTATGTGGACTTCCAGAATCTCAATCAAACCCTCAAATTTTGATATATAAAAACCTTTGGAACTATATGAAGTGAATCTCACAGGTGTCTATTAATTTTATGGCTTTAGAAGTAATACTTAAACCAACATCCCTTTTTATCTCCCAAACCATCCTCATGGTAAATGTGACATTGATTCTCCTATGTTGACAATATCTTTTTTTGAATTGGAGCTTATCATAATAATCAAAAAATTGGAACCTCTTGGCATTGGGTTGCACTTACCCTCAATCTAGGCTAGGGTCTAGTACTAAAAATAGCATAAATCAAATATGAGGACATCTAGAAAATCTGTTGATTGGGAAGTGAATGATCATATGATGTATTTAGTTACTGATGAGCAACACCCAATATAAGAATTTTTCTCCTTGAATGATGATCTTTATGAATAAATGCATCCATTCTTCAAACTCATGAGTCCTCTCATTTCCTTGTATACTATGCAGAAGCACAATTATATCAAAAAAATTTCCCACAAATTTATTTTTGTGCAAATTTTTTGGAAATTGAGATTTGGCCTTCTTAGGTGTGGCAAACCACTCCTTGGAAATCACATTCCTATTCCTTCCTTTCTTTTCTAAAAAGGTGGAGTAGGAAGAGGTAAAATCAAAATTTACATAATATTCTCCCTCCAAAATTTTTAAGTAGGAAATGAAGGTAGCCCTTTGAATCTTCACCACTAATCTGTTATCATTTGTCATGACCTCTTGTGTTTCTTGATCATGATGATTAATACACTCCAGTATTAAGTTAGGACATTGAATGGTCGTTAGGAATGTGGAAGCTTGTAACAACCCACTCTCAATTAACTTCTAGGTAATGTGTGGGGTTATCTTTTCCAATTCTATCAAAAAAATCATCCAAACTTAAATTCCCTAGCTTGGTATCCCCTATTTCTATCATTTTTCTAGTTAAGCCAGAGACATACTCATAAACCTGGTATTTATATTTTATGACGACTGAAACCCTAGAGTATACACTCAATTTGTAGAGAAGAATGGAAAAAACTATGTCATTGCAATTCTCCTCCTCAGGGTATAATTATACTATCTTTAGCTATTTATAACTTAACCAAGGAAAACAATAGCTTTAAATGTTCTCAGAGTTCCAAGAATTACTAGTTGTGCAATTTTACCCCTTCTACTCCACTTTGATTCTATCTCTAGTCACTACTAAAATGAGCCCCCCAAATAGCTCAATTCACTTAAAAAACCCACAATTAATGGTTGGGAGTGGTGAGTAGTTAATGTCCCCTTGTTAAGGTTGGTGTGTGTAAGCTTTCCCATCTTTCCTTTTGCTCCAACTACTTTTTGAATATTTCAAAAGAATCAACTAGAGTAATACTATCAATGAAATGAAAAACCTCGTCAAGGGCCAACAAAGGTTTCAAAATTGCTATAGAGTTATAAAATGCCATTATCTTCAACAAAATATTCCTTACACCACTTTTTGGAACAAAAGTCTTCAAAACTAGCCCACCTTCAGGAGAAAGCATGGTTCTAACAACCTCATTGAAAATTGACAGAGGTTTCAAAACCTCCATAGGACTTTGAAATTATTTTAATTTTAGCTTCCTTGGCATTTACAAAAGTTGTGACAAGTGCTTCAGGTCTTGATGTAGTTCTAAAAACTCTATGAAATAATGACTTCAAAAGATGGACTTAAACTTAGATTTTCAAGTGTCAAATGGAGATGAGGTTGTGGCAACCTAAGCAAGGCCCAACAAGGTTTTGAAAACCAAAGAAATACCAACAAATTTAACTTAGGGAAAATTTGAATAGGTTGACACATTTTTAGAGGGAGGTCAAAAACTGTGGTAACAAGGACAATATATCCAACCTAAAATCTTTATTTTTGATGAAATTATTATATCTATAGCACAACTAATTTTGATATTATTTGAGGTGATCGAGTTGTTGATTCAATTCTCATCAAGAAGTTCAAGCACATTCAATTGTGTCACTCTATATTTATCATTGGAAAATGAGGTCATGCAAGGATATTTGTATGGATGGTAGCTCAACCTTGATTGGAAAGATATATTTCATGTGAAATAAAGTGGATTAGAGTGTGGCACCAATGGGGTTATGGACACTAGTGTTGTAGGACCAAAAAGAGGGATTAATCTAAAGGTATCATTCATAACCAATATCATCAATAATAAATTTGAGTATTTTTATGATGATTTTATTTGATCTCTTGGCTTGATTATTTCCTTGTAATTTTTATATGGTTTTCCATTGATTTTTGACATGAAAATTCTCATAAAGGGCTCACACCTTATGGTTTTCAAAATATTTATCATGGCCAGTAATGATGGTAATGAGTTACCCATAATAAAAAATAATGTGGTGGAGGATGAATTTCACAATTTGGATTCTAGTGGTGTAGGTGATTGGAACAAATTTGACCAATTATATAAATTATTTTTGGTAGTGATAAGGAATTTATGGCCAATGGAAGATGATGGTTTGATCTTTCTCAAGAGGTTGAGGTTCCATGTACAGAAAACAAGCATTCCATAGTAATTGGTTGAAGAGATTTCTATGATGCACAAATAAGGCCCCATGCTTCTAGTAAGCTACACATATCTTCACATACTAGCATGCATCATTTTCCATTGTGGGCCAATAATATATTTTATGAAGTAAGTTCTTGGTGAATATCATTCCATAGATATGATACCCACAAATATAATTATGAATCTCACGAATATGAGTTGAGAAACCTAAGAAAGATAGCATACTAGCCTATATAATAGATTGTGCCACTAAGGATGGTGAAATGGGAGGTGTACGAATTCATGATTTTTTATTGGGTGGAGGAAAAGTTAGGTGGAATGGTTTGGTTTTGAAGAAAGGCATATATTTACTATATCATGGGGAATTGGGACGATTGAATTTATGAATAATTTGTACTTCTAGAATAATATATGCAAGAATGAAAATTTGATCCTTATGGAATTGATGTTCTTATGTATCTATGGCCATGTCCAAGATGGACCTTATGGTGGTCATGGCTTTAGTGGCCTTAGTATTGATACATGGAATTTATCCAAGAGAGATAACTAGAAAGTATTGTTTGAAGCTATCCTGGTATTGTTCAAACCATATATTATAGTTAACCTCACTTACCAATAGTGTTCTATTGATATAATGTATTGAAATTTTTCCCCTTGATCATTATGTTATTTTAAGAGAGTAGTCAGTGCATGTTGTATGATTGAAATGCATAATAACAAGGGCATGTTTACAATGGTTTTAATAAGGACTACTAGATTAGTGATATATTATTTTATTTGATAAAATTTTATCTAACATGTCCCATCCCATTCAAAAATTGAAATATTTCTTAAGTAAATGTGAGAATGGTTGGCATTTATCTATGATTTGGGTGATGAAACACCAAATGGCTCATAGTATTCCTTGCAACTTGTGTAGCTAGTGGATATTCTAAGGGGATATATAGTTTTTCTCTAATGCATTTAAATTTGTTAGGATATACCTCATTCCACATCAAGAAATAGTGAAGCCCAATATTTTTTCTAAGGTAACCACACATCATGTAGTGATAACATAAACAAAGGGTTCAATTTTGATAGTGTGAAATCTTTCATCAGATTGATCAATTTGGTTAGAACTAGAATCATAGTTAAGGGGGGTTGTTTCATAATAGAAGTTATAAGTGTGGGAATATTGATATTTTTTCTTCTTGTGAGAGGAGTGTTGTTGATTATATTTAGGAAATATATTTTGGAATATTCACATGTCTTCATTGAGTGATGAATTAGCTAAGTATCCTTTGATTTCTATTTCACCAGGGTATATGAGGTCTTGTATTTTATTTTTTTGTGGAATGACCTTTGATCTTATTATAATTACAATATTTTTCATCCTTATACCAGGGTGGTTTATATTGATTTTTATTGAAGGGATTTGTAAGGGTGAAGGACACCATGTTGTACTCAATAATTTTGTGGATAAAAATGTTGATAGATTTGTAGAGAAGTAAAATGCATACCCTTGCATTTTCACACTCGTTTGGGCCCGCCTTGCTTTATTTATCCCTATTTATGTTGTAATTAGTCCTATTTTGCATTCACAATTTCTATGAATTATGTGTTTTTTGGCTAATACCAACATTCTCCAATGGATAAATGATAATTTAATTATGTCATCAAAGTGTCCCTAATTTTTGGTTTAGGACTAAAATGCCACCTAGGGTGTCCTTGTCCCCCAAAGGTCTTGGGACCCTAATTTTGAGAGCACCTAAATAGGTCCCTTTTTGGAGTTTGTGCCCCAAGATTTGAGCCTTGGGACTAAGACGCCACCTAGGGCATCTTGGTTCTCCTTGGCTTATTTTTGGGATTTAATTTTAAAGTTTGGCAGGATTTAACCTCTTTTATTTAATGAATTCATATGTCAACTTGGTGTTATGTAATTTCAAGATATTAAGTATAGATAAGTATAAATACAAGGTTCATTCATTCATTCCAATCCAAGTCTTTTGTGAGAGCATTCATAATAGCATAATTGAGTTCATAAGAGCATTCAAGAGAATTTCTATCAAGCGTTTGGAGCCATCATCAAGATTCAAGCATAATATCAAAGAAATTCTTGCATCATGTGTGTTGTTGTACTAACATTTGTGATGTAGAGTTTTGATTCAAGCAAGAAATTCAAGCAAGATCTATCAAGAGTTCCTTTGATTCAAGATCCATATCCATTACAACCATTTCACAGAAGTTTTTAGACTTTACAACAAGGGTTTGGTGAGTTATAGCATTGCATGTTGTTCATTCATCATTTCCTTCATTATTCTATTTCACTTCAAGGTTTAATTACCAACAAGGGGTTTGACCAAGGCAAACCCCCATTCACTAACAAACAACAAGTTTTTCCCACCTTGCATATTTGTGATTGCAGATTTAGGTTGAAGACTTGAAGATCATTTGATTGTGCAAAGTTGCAAAGTTGCAAAGTCGCATGATAAAGTTGTCATCTTCACAGAAACTCACCTACATGCCGAATCTAGAAGTTTCAGAACTTGAGATCAGAGGAGAAGCAAGTGCAAACCTTGGAGCTCATGACCACATTCAGAGTTTTCAAAAATTGAGAGTGGAACTAATACACCACCTTGGGATTCTTAGTCCTCTTGAGAATATTTTTCAAATATTCCTTCATATCTTGATCTGGCATTCAAAGATACTACATCTTCCCCAAAAAATAGCAGTGGGACTAAGACAATAGTAAAGATTTTTTCTCCTCCCTAGCATATCTGGACATCTTCTTTGCATTTCCAAAATCCTCACAACATCTCCAGACTTCCCAAGTGCATACCTCTTAACTCCCTATTGCATATTTTCATTATTTGTATCTCTCATTTACCTTGAATAGCTAGGTTTTGTTGGTTGAATGCTTACTTGTCTTTTCCAAGCATTTTATTGGTAGTGAACCCATAAAAGCTTATAGAACCCCCTCCTAGGTCCTCCTTATTGAAAATTGACTCACTTTGTGAGGTTGATAGTCAATTCAATTAGGAATCCTAGGACATTTTTGAGTGATTTGTGGAAAGAAGGGTGACATCATCCACCCCAATTTCTTATTAATCATTTAAGTGAACCCAACCTTGCTGAGCATTCATTTTCTGATTTTGAGTCCATTAAATTCATAGATCTAGGTTGCATTCATTCTTGCATTGCATATTGCATTAGTGAAATTGCATCTAGGGTTTGTCATATATTTAGTGAAAATTGCATTTAGGGTTTCTCATTTTTTCATTAGTGAAAGTGCATATGGGTTGCATTTTTTCTTTCTTGCATCATTTTATTTCATTCTAAAAACTGAAAAAGTGCATTGTTTATCATCTTAATTGCATTTAGAAACATTCTTATTGCATTCAAAATTGAAAAAAAAAATCATTCACTTTGCATTCAATTCATTGTTACTTGTTACTTTTTCTTGCATTCATTTGCACATTTTCCTGTTTTTGAACATCAACATCCTGAATAGGCAATCTGTAAACACTCTAGACAGCCCAAAATTTTCTTTTTTTTTGAGAAAAACCTCTAGTAGGACTAAAACGCCCTTCTTGGTGTCTTAGTCCCTCTCAGGGTTTCTAGATCAGAATCCTTTCTCTACTGTTTGTTGCTTATTTCAGTCCCTGGAACTTCAAATTTTCACTAGTAGGACGAAGACACCCTTACTAGCATCTTAGTCCCTATTAAGTGTGATTTTCTAGTTTTTAGGATCTGAAATTGCTTCTTTGTGCTTCTGTCGGTTGCCTTCAGTTCTCTATTTCAGTTTACAAAATTGTTGTTATTCCAATTTCTTTTGAATTTCAAGTGTAATTGCAAGCATAGGATATTGTGTTAATTGCACTTTATGTCGTTTATCCCTTGTATGAGTTGTAGTACTTGGTTTCCTACTACTAATACTATGGTTAGATGAAGCGTGAGACTCATGGCATCCCACAATAAAACACTCATTGTGGATCTTGGGTTATCAAGCTCTCTTACTTCTGGTATTGGTATTCGTTCACTAGGTATGGACCATACCTTGGATACCTCTTTTTCTATGCCTACCTTACCTACAAGTGATAAGCCAAGTGTTAAAAAAATGGCTGACCATATCCCTCAAGAGAACATAATGAAAAATCATGAAGATCTAGCCCATTTACAAGATAGTGTGAGTACTGAAAATATTTCCAACACTATTATACCTACCATAGATAGTATTCACCACATGATGGAAATTGATGAAGGACTAGAAGTTGTGTGTAACCTAGCTCAAATCTTTGGAAAACATCTTCCTTCCACCACTAATGGTGCTCAATCTTCAAACAATGTGTAAAGCCAAGGAGGAAATCAAAATCCTCCCTCTTCAACCATAACCTCAATTCCCACCTATACCAATCCTCAAGTGACCACAATAATGCAACCAACTAGCAATATCTTTCCTACCTCAAATATTTCTACTAGTGCTCCTTATACTTGTGTGGCATCTAATCTTTTATCTCCTCCCATAAGTAATCTATTCACTCATCCTTCCAACACATACAAACCACCACCATATTCATCTCCATCTCAAACCACAAGCAATAATCCTATCATTAACCACCTTTTACAAATCCTTTCATCCATTCAACCCCAAGTTTCCACCATAAATCAAAATAAAAATGGTCCACCATACTATGTCAAAAGTAACCCATTATCCTTGGAGATATTAAGAACTATGGTGCCACAAGGTATAAAGATCCCTAGATTTGATAAATACAGAGCAAAGGGAGATCATGCTAATAATTTTAATGCCTTTACTACTTTGTGTGGTGACTTCATCCTTGAAGACAAACTTTTGGCTAAAATTTTTCCCTGATCTTTGAAATACACTACCTTGGACTAGTTTTTTGTATTACCAAATAACTCAATTCGTTCATTCAATGAACTTGTTGCGGAATTTACTAAGCATTTCCAAAGCATATGGTCCCTGAAATGATATTAGCTGATTTGATGAGATGTAAGAAAAATGAGGGTGAAAAAGTGACTGACTTTATTTCACGCTACCAGGTGCTTTATTCCCAAATCAGTGTAAAAATTCTTGATTCCCACCTTCAAAAGATGTTCATAGAAAATATCCAAAGTAAGATAAGAGATAAGCTTACCATGATGAAATCTCCTTCCTTCATGCACTTGTGCATTGCCCTTCAAGATTATCAGAATTTTGTAGGTAGCAGTGAATCAAAAAACACCCCTACCTGTCCTAAGAAGTCTGAAGCTCCAAACCAAAATAACTACCAACCTTTCCAAAGACAAAATAAAACTTTCCTTAAACTCAATTCTACCTCCCAACCTACCCAAGTAGTTGTTATAAAGAAGAGTAATCCTTATATCTTTGGGGATCCTCAAAGACAATTTAGACCCTTACCCAACACACTTCACAACATTATGACCCAGCTATTAAATAAAAACATGCTTACCCTACCTCCCGTTCGACCCCTTGACCCTAGCAAGTCGTTACCACTAAGCTTTAGACACAATGCCTATTGTGCTTATCACAAACAAAAAGGACATGATACGAAACAATGTAAGTGTCTTAAACATATTGGGCAAGACCTCATTGATTCTAATTGTATCCAAATTGGAGGTGTGAATGACAAAGGTAATAAGTCTATAGCTCCTCCCAATCAAAACTTGCAAATATTTACCAATCCTGTGCCCAACCATAATATTTCATTTATTAAGGCTAGTGAAACTAAGCCCGGAATAATGAATGTTGACACAGATGATGAGAATACAACAAATCACAAAGAAAATCCTATAGATTATGATGAACAGAGTCTTATGGATACTAGTGAAAAAGGTCCTACTAGTACAATGATAGAATTGATTGACATCAAGCCTCATAAACTACAAACCATAATTCCCATTTAAATTACTTTCTCTTCAGAAGAAACAATCAAACATGCACCTGATGGTCCTCTTTACATAGCCAGTAGAATCAATAACAGCCCCACTCCTTGGATTTTAATTGATCCTATCTATGGAGAGAATGTGATCACAGAAGAACTCTTATATGTGCATGAACTTACTCAAGATAGATAGGATAAACCAAAAGCATGGATTAAAATTCATGATGGTTTTGCTCATGCTACGATGGGCTCAATCACACTCCCTTTACAAGTAGGACCGAAGAAATAAAATGTATCATTATCTATCATCTCTAATTTGGATCAGTTTGTTGTGAAGTTGGGTTAAAAATGGATCAACTCCATGAAGGCGGTCCCATCCATTGTCCATAAGTGCTTAAATTTTCTAGTTGACAATGAAATATTTACTATGAACCATAGTGGCCTTAGACTCCCATCTTCCCATGGAAATTTTTCCTTAGATTATTTTTGGCCCAAGCATATGGAACCTATAAGACCTTGTAAAGACTTCCTTTTTCTTTCCTACCAAAATTTAAAAGCAAAATGCATAGCCATATTATCCCTTGAGAACTTTCCTCCACCCATGATCGAACCTCTACCCATGCATGAACCTTCACCACCTAAAGACAACAATGTTGAACCTAAAGCCCCTCCAACAAACCAAGACCCATCCATGAACAACCCCTTACCTATTTCTGACAAGATACCTAGAGAAAACCAAAAAAGTCCTAATCTGCCTCCTAAGAAAATTTATAAAGCCAAAGAGAAAGTGGTTGAACAAACTTCCATGGTTTCTTTCGTTCTTCCTTCACAAGAAGAAAAGGAACCTATGGTTGAAAAACCCGCTCCTACACAAACAAAACTTGAAAATTGTAACAAAAGAAACCACAATGCTAGAGAACATAGGTGTAGGCATCGTGTTATTGCTCGAAAGATGAATGATGAGAAAAACATTGAAAATCAAAACCCGAACTTGACAGAAGCAATAAATGATGAGCATCCTCTCTTACTAGAGCTAGTAAATTCTACACAACAAGGACTAGAACCTTCTATGGATATTATCATTCATCCTCCTATTGTGGTTAACTTGGATGATGATGAGGAAATAGCTAAAATCAATGAGGAAGTGCATAATGAGTTGAATTTTTTTATTTTCCTCTTCCATGAGCCTAAACAAAAACAACTATGATGATCCTCCTATGATGAGTGATTCACCATGTGTTAAACTTGGTGATTCTCCTAGTCCAACACTTGATGGTGTCCCTCTCACTAGTGATCTACATTCTACATATACTGAACAAGACTAGGATGTGGATGACCTATTGGATTGTTTAATCGCATGTGCTTTACTATTATTTTAACTTTTATTTTTCTTTATTGCTTTCTTTTCGCTTTTTCTTGCATGTGTGTAACGTGATCCCCCGTGATGTTATGTCTGATGTATCTCTCTCTCTATGTGCATTCCTCTATTTGTACCTTCATTCTTCTATATGTCATATACTTTTTTCGTTTTTGTTATCTTTCAATTTTCATTTTTGTCTTGTGCTTTCCTTTTGGGGATGATGCAAGGCATCAAGACACCCTATGTCTCTTCCATGTTGACCCAAAATATTTTTCATTATCTTCACTTTTCATTTTCATTTTTTTCTTTTGTTTTGCTTTTGGGGATGACACAAGCCATCAAGACACCCTATGTCTCTTCCATGTTGACCCAAAAGATTTTTCATTATCTTTGCTTTTCATTTTCATTTTTGTCTTGTGTTTTCCTTTTGGGAATGACGTAAGGCATCGAGACACCCTATGTCATGTTGACCCAAAATATTTTTCATTATCTTTGCTTTTCATTTTCATTTTTTTCTTGTGTTTTCCTTTTTGGGATGATGCAAGGCGTCAAGACACCCTATGTCTCTTCCATGTTGATCCTAAAGATTTTTTATTATCTTTGCTTTTCATTTTCATTTTTTTCTTATGTTTTCCTTTTGCGGATGATGCAAGGTGTTGAGACATTCATGTTTCTTCCATGTTGAACCAAAAGGTTTTTCATTTTTTTTCACTCTCTCTGTCATTCTTCTAATTCTATGTGTATTTGGGGAATGATGATAGTTTGGAGCTCTCTAATATTATTGTAGCAAAGACAGATACTAATCTCGAATCCATAGATCTCTTATGTGTTTCTGGGGGGAAACCCTTTCCTTTTCTTTTTCTCTTTCTTTTTCATTTTTCGCTACTTTTAAGTAATTGCTCATAGCATTTTGTTAGAAATTTCTTTAAAGTGAGGGGATACATTGGCATTATTTTGGCATGATTTCATTTACATTTTTAATGTTCCTTGATGTGATTTTCTTGCTTCATGTGAATTTTTTTCCTCTTCGTGGTGACATTGGAAGTAATGTCCTTCAAGAGCTTGATCTATCTTAGCATATTACATTCCTCTTAGTGGTGATGCGATGCACTGCATTCCTTAAGATGTGAATCTTTTATCCTTTGATTGTTCCTCTCTTGGAGACATTAGGAATGATGTCCCCTAATATTAAGACCTCACATGAATTAAGAAAAATCCCTTTGGGCATCCCTCTTTCTTGTTGCATTCCTTTTTCTTTTTTTACCTTATTAAATTCATGGAGGTATGGCTTTGATATGGTCCCCTGGGGCTCATCTAGTGAACACCTAACTTCACTAGCCCTTGTGAGCATGCATTTTTGTCCTTATTAAATTCATTGGGGTATGACTTTGATATGGACCTCTTGGGGCTCACCTAGTGGACACCTAGCTCCCACTAGCCCTTGTGAGTGTGTGTTTTGTTTGCATGGTGGACAACACATTCCACTTCTAAACCTCTCTTAGACAAACAACCTAGACCCGGTCCACCGTGTTGGACAGCCAGTCGAAGCTTGATCCATTGCAGTCTTCCTTTTTCCTTTTCCTTTTTTCCTTTCTTTTTCTCGTCTTTGATGGTGTATGTTTATGATCTGGTTATGGCTTCATATATCATCCCCAACCATGTTCCTTTTCTCCTATGTTGGTTTTCCATAGGATCTTGATCCTAGGGGCTTGGCCACCCTCTTGATTATTGTCATCCTATCTTACTATAATTTGTACATTTGAACCCCTCTTGATTGTGTGGTTGGCTACTTACTGTGATTTTGAAGCAAGTTCATCCTCTCACTAAAGTGGGGGATAAATGTAGTGTAGTAAAATGCATACCCTCACATTTTCACACTTGTTTGGGTCCGCCTTGCTTTATTTATCCCTATTTATGTCTTAATTGATCCTATTTTGCATTCACAAGCCCTACGAATTACATTTTTTTTGGCTAATCCCGACATTCTCGAATGGATAAATAATAATTTAATGATGTCATCGAAGTGTCCCTGATTTTTGGGTCGGGACTAAAATGCCACCTAGGGTGTGTTTGTCCCCCAAAGGTCTTGGGACCCTAATTTTGAGAGCACCTGAATAGGTCCCTTTTTGGAGTCTGTGCCCTGAGATTTGAGCCTTGGAACTAAGAGGCCACCTAGGGAGTCTTAGTCCTCCTTGGCTTATTTTTGGGATTTAATTTCAAAGTATGGTAGGAATTAGCCTCTTTTATTCAATGAATTCATATTTTGGCTTGGTGTTATGTAATTTTGAGATATTAAGCATAGATAAGTATAAATACAAGGTTCATTCATTCATTCCAATCCAAGTCTTTTGCGAGAGCATTCAAGAGCATTTCAATCAAGAATTTGGAGCCGTCATCAAGATTCAAGCATCATATCAAAGAGCTTCTTACATCATGTGTGTTGTTTTACTAACATTTGTGATGTAGGGTTTTGATTCAAGCAATAAATTCAAGCAAGATCTATCAAGCATTCTTTTGATTCAAGATCCATATCCATTGCATCCATTTCACACAAGTTTGCAGAATTTACAACAAGGGTTTGGTGAGTTGTAGCATTGCATGTTGTTCATTCATCATTTCTTTCATTATTCTACTTCATTTCAAGGTTTAATTACCAACAAGGGGTTTTCCCAAGGGAAACCCCCATTCACTAACAAACAAAAAGTTTTTCTATCCTTGCATATTTTGTGATTGCAGATTTAGGTTGAAGACTTGAAGATCATTTGGAGTGAAAAATTGCAAAGTTGCATGATAAAGTTGTCATCTTCACACAAACTCACCTATTGGCCAAATCTAGAAGTTTCAGAACCTGAGATGGGAGGAAAAGCAAGTGCAAACCTTGGAGCTCAAGACCACATTCATATTTTTTAGAAATTTAGAGAGGGTCTAATACACCACCTTGGGAATCTTAGTCCTCTCAGGCATATTTTTCAAAGATTCCTTCAAATCCTAATCTAGCATTTGAAGATTTTTCATCTACCCCAAAAAAAAATAGTCGGACTAAGACAATAGTAAAGGCATCTTTGTCCTCCCTAGCATATTTGGACATATTCTTTACATTTTTTGATCCAGGTGGATCCGGAATACCTGAAAATTTCACAGTCTCAAAATTCATCCAAAAAAGCATCAATGTGTAGAGCTCACAGACATGATCCTGACGCAACTTTAATGGGCTCAAAAAGAGTCTGTATGCAAAAGTTATGCTCAGTCAAAGGTTCAGTCAAACAGGCAAATCGGGGGTTCATTTTTTAATTCTATAGCTTGGAATTATAAAAGCAAAAGGTGGATTTATTTTTGAAAGATTAATTTGTTATACTAACGGGATATTAGTTATTTTTATTGTAAAAGGGGGAAATGGTTGGAATTTTTACTTGTATACGGGAGATATGCAATATTTGCAAAATAATATGGTTAAAGCCATATTAGCAAATAAATGTGTATATAAAGGGGTGATTTTTGTAAAGGGAAAAGGGGAAAATTATTGAGTGGAGAATTCTGTACGAGAGTTTTCTTGGAGAGAATTTGAGAGAAATAATTCTTTGGAGGAGAATTTACAAGAAAAATTGTAAAAGAGTGAGAGATTGTGGAGAGATTATTGTAGGTTCTTGGAGCTTGGGTATTGTAACAAAGCATAATTTTTGGTTGGCGATATCAATAAAGTAGTCCCAGCATTGAGAAGTGGACCTAGACATGTAGTCCACATTGGACAAACTCCATTATCAATCTGTGTGTTGTGATCCTTCTATTTCTTTGTCTCATTCTTCTCACTTCTGTCTCAATTTTCTCTCTAGTTTAAATTCATTATTTGAATTTCTAATTACTTATTTTGTAATTTCAACAGTTAAAAGGCATAATCACACAATTCTGTATTAGATCAAGAAATTACTGTAATTAGATTTAATTTACAAGATAATTTGTAAACCTCTAATTATGGATCAAGTTGGTATCAGAGCCCTTTTGCAGGAAATTGCAGAGTGAATGCTAACCAGGTTGAAATTGAAACAAGGAGAAGGTGCACTGGTAGAGTTTAATCTAGAGATCAAAAAATGAAGGACTTTTTCACGATCAGAGATGGCAACTAAACATGAAGTTCCAGAGCTTGATGAGAAAGCTTTCCAGAAAGCATTTCTTGAAATGAAGGCTATGGTGGAAGTTCTTTTCCAAGAGAGGCAAGAACGACAGAAGAAAAAGGAACTCAAGAAAAGAAAGAAGAATGAAGGTGAATCCTCTTCAAAAGATGATAAAGGTAAAGGAGTAGGAGGTGGTAGTGACCCTCCTGAACCTCCATCCCCATCTTCTTCTTCATCCTCTTCCTCCTCTTCGTCTACCTCTTCTTCTAAAAAGAAACAACTTGTGAAATCTAAAGTTAATTCACCTTTGTTGAAACTTGATGTTAAATTTGATTTGCCAATGTATAATGGAGAACTAGATGCAGATAAACTAGATAATTGGATTAAGCAAATTGAAGTTTATTGTAGAATTCAGAAATTTACTGAGGATTCTCAAAAAATCCAATTAGCTACTCTTCACCTGGGAGGCACAACTTTAATTTGGTGGGAGAGTAGAACACAGGAGGATCTAAGTCGTTATGGAAAGATTATTTCTTCTTGGTTTGAGTTTATTGCTGCATTAAAGAAACAGTTCTATCCATTAGGACATATGCAAAAAGTTGTAATGAATTGGCAATCCTTAAAGCAAGAAAAAGGACAAAGTGTGCAAGAATATACGCAAGAGTTTAGGAAGAGGGCTTTAATTTTGGGCATTCCTTTATACACACAAGAAACTTTGTTAAAGTATATAGGTGGATTACATGAAAGTTTGAGACATACAATACTTATGTTTAATCCAACTAACATTGATGAAGTTAGTGTGCAAGCTATCCATTTGGAAACAAGCTCAAGGAATAGCCATGATAATTTGTTGATGGAATCCAATAAGCAAAAAGGAAGCAAGAAAGGGAAAGATAAATCAAAGCGAACAACAACTGTAAAGAAAGAGGACGAAAATCCTTATTGCTCACATTGCAAGAAGGAAGGGCACGAAGATGGAAGATGTTGGAAATTGCATCCTAATCAGAAGCCTAAGTGGTTCAAGGATCGAAAGGGTAAGTAGAAGTCCATAGCTATCGTGCAAGACCTTGGTATGGAATCTGGTGATGAATCAAAGATTTTAATTGTGGGTATCAAAGGTAAAACTCCTATTCTCAGTACTAGTTCTCATGCTTCTTCTCTAAGTTGTAATGAAGTACCTATTGAAAGTAAGAGGAATGAATTGTTTCATATAAGGGTTGTTGCAAAACAAAGCAAGATTGATACACTCATAGATAGTGGATCACAAGTGAATCTAATCTCTGAACAAGTTGTTAAGCAATTGGGATTAAAGACAACACCTCATACTAAGCCATATCCTTTGGGTTGGGTGAATGATAATGCTTGGTTACATGTGTCACAACAGTGTAAACTCCGATTTGCAATCACATCCAAGTTTGTGGATGAGGTAGAGTTAGATGTAATTCCACTTGACATTTGTGGGATGGTTTTAGGTAGTCCTTATTTGTATGATAGAAAGGCCATTTTCTACAGGGAACATAACAAGTATCATTTGTTTAAGGATGGATTTGAATATATTGTAAAATCTCATCACATGAAGAATGATAGATCTGTTGTAAACACAAGGCATATAAAAATGAATGTAAATGCAAGCAATGCTTTAACTCTCATGTCTATAACAGCTAGTGATACTAAGAATGAAGATGATAGGGTGTCACAGACAATACAGTGTGAGGATCAGTTGTAAGCAAAATCAGGCCTTCAACCAAAGGTGGTAAAAGAGGGTTTGAATGTTTCATTTTCTAACAATGTTCCTGTTCAGGAGATCCATAATGTTGATACTATTTCCTTCACATCAGTGTATTCAGTACTATTGCTTGTTATTCTACTAGTTATTTCTATGTGGATGATGAATGTGACAGTGAATATTGATGAACATGCAGTTGATGGTATCAGTAAAGTTACCTCATATTTCTTTGTGTTTGTGATGGGTCACATGTTCAAAATTTTAGCAAGAAGGACAGATGATACTGAGCAAGTGGGGAGACATTTCCCTAGCTCAAATTGTACATTAAAAATAGACTTTTGGAGGTCCAAAAGCTTCTCAATGGGGAGGAATGATCCAGGTGGATCCAGAATACCTAAAAATTTCACAGTCTCAAAATTCATCCAAAGAAGCATCAATGTGTAGAGCTTGCAGACATGATTCTGACGCAACTTTAATGGGCTCAAAAAGAGTCTGTACACAGAAGTTATGCTTAGTCAAAGGTTCAGTCAAACATGCAAATCGGGGGTTCATTTTTTAATTCTATGGCTTGGAATTATAAAAGCCAAAGGTGGATTTATTTTTGAAAGATTAATTTGTTATACTAACGGGATATTAGTTATTTTTATTGTAAAAGGGGGAAATGGTTGGAATTTTTACTTGTATACGGGAGATATGCAATATTTGCAAAATAATATGGTTAAAGCCATATTAGCAAATAAATGTGTATATAAAGGGGTGATTTTTGTAAAGGGAAAAGGGGAAAATTATTGAGTGGAGAATTTTGTACGAGAGTTTTCTTGGAGAGAATTTGAGAGAAATAATTCTTTGGAGGAGAATTTACAAGGTGTTTATGTACACCAAAAAAATTGTAAAAGAGTGAGAGATTGTGGAGAGATTATTGCAGGTTCTTGGAGCTTGGGTATTGTAACAAAGCATAATTTTTGGTTGGCAATATCAATAAAGCAGTCCCAGCATTGAGAAGCGGACCTGGAGACATAGTCCACATTGGACAAACTCCATTATCAATCTACGTGTTGTGATCCTTCTATTTCTTTGTCTCATTCTTCTCACTTTTGTCTCAACTTTCTCTCTAGTTTAAATTCAGTATTTGAATTTCTAATTACTTATTTTGTAATTTTAACGGTTAAAAGGCATAATCACACAATTTTGTATTAGATCGAGAAATTACTATAATTAGATTTAATTTACAAGATAATTTGTAAACCTCTAATTACGGATCATTTTTGGAATCCTCAAAAAATCGCCAAGCTTCCCAGGTGCATACCTCCTAACTCCCTATTGCATATTTTTATTATTTGTCTCTCATTTAGCTTACATAAGTAGGTTTTGTTGGTTGAATGCTTATTTGTCGTTTCCTAGAATTTTCTTGTTGGTGAACCCCTAAAAGCTTATAGAACCCCCTCCTAGGTCCTCCTTATTGAGAATTGACTCACCTTGTGAGGTTGATAATCAATTCAATTAGGAATCCTAGGAAATTTTTTGAGTGATTTATGGAAAGAAGGGTGACATCATCCACCCCAATTTCTTATTAATCAAGATCACCCTAATGATGTGTACTATATCCTTGTATTTCCTAGTTTATGTTTTGTAGAGGGAATTATTATGGATCGTGGAGGTTGTAGGTTCTTCAAATGTTTATAATTAGTCACACCATCACTGACTATGTTCTTATTTTTGGTATAAAAATGATGTTTCATTTCAATTTTCCTCTTTGCAGTAGAGTTTAATAAATCATTTAGAAACAAGGACCCTATGAATTTCAATGACCTTATAAATTATTTCATTTAAGGTAGACACATAATGTTCTTGTAGGTGGAATGCTGGAATTTTATATTAAGCTTTGTGGTAAAAGTGTGTGTTAGTTATTTTTCCAAATCTGGCCAAGAGAATAAGCATAATAGAAGTATCCACAACTAAAGGAGGTATGAGAATAGTTTCTTCAAAAAAATTAGCATTACATAGTTCTATCATTGTTACTTCATGTTCCATATTATAGGAAAAGTGTTGGAAAATTTTTCCACATGGTTAATGAAGGTAGAGATAGACCCTTTATGTTAGTGTAAGAACCATTCTAATGCTTTCCCTCCTAGACTAAAAGGTAAAAGTAAAAGAAAGTATATCTATTCATGGGTCACTTCTTGGAAAGCTATAAATAATTCCTTAATTTTTTACTTAGGTTCACCTACCTTTGTATTTATCATTCTTTTAATTTCAAAACAATGGTAGGAATGTTATAGAAGCTAAGGACATATATCCTTAAAGATATAGTATTTTAATGTGTTTCATCTCGTAATCCTTTGAAAAAATTCTTCATGGCCTACCATTCATGATCAAAGGATGCACTAGGAGTTCATGGAGTGGGGATATAGTTATGTTGATAGGCATAATGTTTTCCATATTAATTTTTTGTGAGGGAATAGTGTTGGTTTTGGAGGTGTGTTACTAGAATATTTAAGGTTAATTTTTTGATAGGTGACTAAGGTTGGGGATAATCATGTTTTTTATTAGAAAAGAAAGGTTAGGGTCTTGATCCCATAAAAAAATAGAATTTCAAAGCATAATCATAACCAGGCCTATTGGTCAAATGAGAAACCAAAATCAATAGTTCAAACCATAACTAGCCTAGTGGCCAGTTGAGAAATGCCAAAAAAATAGGAAACAGTCTAAAATTAAAGTACAAAAACAATCTAAAACCAAGAACGAGATGGAATGTAGGCCTACCATAGAAAAGCATGTGGGCCCCAAAATAGGAAACAACAAGAAACAAAATTAATATTTTTTATAGTTAATTAAATTTCATTCCTTTTTCAATAGTTCTACATCATTTTTCCACGAGTCCTCTCCTGCTATTTCTTGGGTGCCCAATTAATTAAGTGGATATATGAGATATTTTTGGACTAGAAATTGGGATGTGGATATACTTTGTCTAAGGTAGAGTGTTTATCTCAAGGTTGGAAATCATTGATGGTGTGGTTTGGTTAGTCAGCGAAATTCTACGAGAATTAGTTTGGTGGGAATTTCATGCCTTATGTTAGGTTGAATCCTCATGGGTGTTTTCTACTTTGATGAAAATGGGGTTTTTGAAATGAAATGAGGTATGGTAAATATGTAGTTTGGTACAATCATGGGTAGGATTTAGAGTTTTAGGGATAATGGTTGGATTTTATCCATGGGCATGACCTTCATCAAAGGTTTCAAAATACATTATGTTATTGAGATTAGAAAGTAACAAGGTGGTAACTTGGCCCTCCATTCAATTAATTGTCAAAATAATACATATTTGTTTATTTTTAAGAATCTTTCTATAAGTTTGAGTCATTCTTTGAAACCAAAAAAATATTGAGGACCGGAGGAAAATTTAAGTTTGTTAGGAGCATCATCACTACTATTACCAAGGGTTTTTTAAATATATTACTTGGTTATTATTCATTTGTGCTTGATCTTGAAAGAGGTACTCTTTTATATAAAAATAATAATTTATTAAGAATCTAAATTAATATAATCTACTTTAATTAATAAATATGAGAAATTAAATGAGATAATATAGATAGAGTAATATATGAATCTAATTAGCTTTTATTCTAATCATTCTACTTCACTATACAAAAATGAACCATTATAACTAGTTGTAAATGAAACAAATAAATCCCACACCTAGGATATGAATAATATTGAGTGATGAGGAAGTTTTTTTTTTTAAGAATACACCCTAAATGGTATATATTGATTCTTTCTCTTCCTTTCTCTTAATTATATATATATATATAATGAAAGGGGAATTAATAACTCAAAACAAGTATTATGGAAATAAAAATTTAAAATTATCTATTATTTTTATTGTTAATTATGAAGATTTGGAACCAACTAGAGGTTATAAGGAAGCCTATACTATAAGAGACCTTTGAAGGGAATGAAAATTTGAAAAAAATATATATAGAATAATTACTTAACTTACTACTATAGCTATGTGTGGATGACCAAAAACTAAGGTTTTATAAAAGGAAGAAAAAAATTTATTGTGAAAAGTATTTTAGGGAAATACTAATAAGATTTAGTCCATGATTATATGTTAAATCTAGGATTTTTTAAGGATTGGGTGCAATTTTGAGTAGAATAATCTTAATTTGGGAGCCATGAGTTGGTGTAAGGTGATTAGATCTATAAGTTTTTAAATTTCATAAAAACTAACTAAATCACTTATCTTGAAATAAAAAAATTATAAGAGGAAGTCCAAAACCATCTAGGAAATTCTAAAATACCCTAGGTGAGTTGATGATATAGGGACAATTCTACCACTCAATCCTCAAAACACAACCTTTAACTATGTGATGAAACATATGTGACAAGGGTAGATGATAAACAAACATGATATTTTAGGAGAAAGAGAGGGTACTAGGACTTGTTTAAGAATTTCCATCCAAGCTAGATGGATGGAGAGAATGTTTGCATGCCAAATGGGTCATGTACTAGACCTTTGGACCATTAGTGCAATAACAATTATTCCTACACAATTTTAGGATCTGTATAAGAGCAAATTTGCACCCTATGTGAAATTCCCCTTTTTACCCTTGTCCACTTTAGAAAACCAAAGTCGAAGACTTAATTCCACCTAAGCTCACTGCTTGCATCACAATTGGTGCCTATTTTGAGCATCGTTGGAGGAATTTCTATCAAGGACACCTACGTGGTGCACAGATTTCCATGTGGTGCGCTTACGTCCCTAGTAGATTCATGCGTCTGGAGCATGCAGAGGAATTACACTTCCCATTGGGGGTTGATTTGTAATGCCCTCCTCGGCTGACCAACCCGAATATAGCTTTTTTCTTCCTCATTCCTTCATATTTAGTCCTTGGACTTGCATTGGGGGGTTAGAAGAAGAAAGGTTGGAACAAATCTTGGATAGACTTGGCTCTCATACTCTCAAGCTTCAAATTATCCTCTTCCACGCATTGAGCTCACTCTTGACAGCTCTAAGCATTCACTTTACACTTCACAACAGCAACATTAACACTCCACCACATCAGTAGAGCAAGTGTGGAACAAAACACCATTGTAGTAGAGGCTTGATTTCCTCTCATTTTCTCCCTCATTAGCCTTGAGTGCTCTTGGTGGAGGTGGTAAGATTTCACTCCTCTCCTTTCTTACTTGGTTGAGTAGCATAACACTATTTTGTAGTGCTTTAGTACTCTTTACTTCATTTTTATCTATCTGGTTGTCCGTGGAGGTGGGAACACCAAAACAGGGTCTAATTGAGGTAGGCCCCTTTATAGCCCCAATAATTTCTCTCTCTTGTGTGCAAGTTTTGAAGGAACTTGTTTGGTGGAAGCTTCATCACCTGCATGGTCATAAGTATTTCTTTCCTTTCTTCTCCTTACCTTTGTCATTTCTACTTCTTTCTACTATTTTACTATATTTTGTAAGTTCTTAGCAATCAGATAGAAGTAGTCACTCAGCTATTTTCTGAGATAAACTCACTTTCTAGTCCCTATGAGATGCTAGCGTGCCTCTAAGATGATAGCGTATCGTGTTGTCATCCACTTTTTGCGCTTACATCCTCTAGCTGAAAGCCTGTTAGTTTTTCTAGAGAACCTTTGTGACCTGCCCTTTCAAAATTTGAAACTTCTGCATTGTTCCATTGAGGTGATATAGGACAGTTCACCCCATGAGGATCTCTGAGTGAAGAGAAATCGTGAGTAGCGAATCCCCCTATATCACATTTTGGTGAACCTGACGTGAAGAACATTGTTCTTCGGAAAAGATTGTAATGGATCTAATGTCTTCTTTTATTAGTTTTGTATCTAATTTTGTTAAAGATGTTAATGATGTTCCATTTAGTACATGTGATGGTGACTTGGCTATACCCATGTCACTTGGTATCTTTGATCCTTCTCATGAGATTCCTCTTTCTTCAGAGAAAATATTGCAAGAAGACGAAATCATTGATACCTTTCTCAACATGACTCTACCCTCTCTTCATTCCAATACACACTCTTCTAGAGATGATGCATTTGTGAATGACAAAGCTCCTTCCCATTCCAATGCACTCTTTTCTAGAGATGATGAATTTTTGAATGATGAATCTCATCTTTTTTCTAATACACTCTCTTTTAGAGATGATACATTAGTATAGGATGAACTCCCTTCCACATTTGATTCTCCCTAGATCGATGTTGAGAATGTTCCTTCAAATAAATATTCCACATTTGATCCTATTTGGATTGATGTTGAGAATATGTATTCAAATAATTTTTCTACTAGTTGTGATGATTCTATAAATGTTATCTATGTCTCTGCTGCCCCTAAAAGGCCTAAGAGACCGGTTATTCATGTGACTCCAACTAGTCCTTCCCCTAAAAGGGTTTGCATTATCGATGGTGTTCCATTTGATAGTAAATCTCCTGATCTTCCTAAGGCTCCCTCTTATAGAGAAGTAGCCTATACTTATGAGAATAATACGAATAAAAAACCAAGTCTTCCTTTAGCTCCTAAGGCTACAGCTAAAGCACCTAGTGATTACAATCTTGTCGAGCAACCTTGCGTTACTTCGGATGAGATCTCACTATGGGATTTGCTTCGGTCTGCCCCGATTTATTAGATTATGCTTTAGGAAGTCTTGCAAAAGATCCTCTTGCGTTCTTCTGCTAGGCTGGCAAATGCTGATGCATTGATGGCATATATTCACGTAGGTTCGCTGAATATTATGTTCTATCCGTAGGAGCTCCCGCCTCTAGAATTATATCTGCAAGCAGACCCTCTAATGATTATAGTTAATGTTAATAAGATAGGAATTAGATGTACTCTAATTGATGTTGGTTCAGTGCTTAATGTGTGTAGTATTGATCTACTGCCTAAGATTAATACTGACCCATCCTCTCTTAATACTTCTTCTCTTGTCCTCCATGGGTTCAATAATGTCGGTCGATAATCCCTAGGAATGATAGTCTTGCCTTTGAGATTGGGACCTATTACTATTCCTACCCTTGTCTATGTCATGGCAGAAAAGTTACCATGTAACCTTCTCCTTGGTAGATCGTGGATTCACGCTATGGGTGCGGTCCTATCTACCTTGTATAAATCTATTAAATTTATTTGTAACAATTGAGTAGTCACAGTTAAGGCTAACCCTGAAGCTATGTGCCTATGTGAGATGGCAGCTATTGGTTGAGCTTTGATTGTGCCTACTCTTATTCCTTCAGTATCTTCTAGTATGACAATGTTTACCCTGGCAGTACCTCCTACAAAGGATACTCTCAAGGTAAACATCCCTAAAGAACATCCTTTTGAAGCAAGGAGTCCTAAGTGTGCTCCTTCTACATCTTCTCAAAGGAATACAAGTCTTGGTGGAAATCAGGGTCCTTTAGACTTTACGAACTCCTTCATTGGGGAATATAAAGTCAACCTAATCCACTTAGACCTTTTGATGACATCATCCACACCTGTTATCAAAGATTATTATTCTTTTGTATCATGGGGTAGGGTGAGCAATAATTGTAATATCCTTAGTGTTGATCCTCCTTCTGAGGAAGAGGATTACGCTTCAGCTAAAGAGGATAGTGTTGGAAGTCCTATTAATAAGAATGATGGTGATCCCATCTAGAGGAGTGTGATCCCCATTGTTGGGACAATGCTCTTTATAAGGATCCTCCTTCTTTGCAAGACTTGCAAACACATTATAGCCCTGGCTTTAGGCTCATCTCTAAATGTGGCTATGAGCATAAAGCTTGTGGGCACAACGAGCAAGGCATTCGGGTCCTTATGGAATTTACGCCTCGTAAGTGTAACTTAGGGCTTGGTTTCTTAGATGAATAATCTAAAAGGGAACCATGATTGAATGGTGACATGAATTCCACTCAACATCGCTCTTGCAGATTGATTTATCCTCCTTTGTCTTCCACCTTCGTATCTTCTTCTTCATCCTGTGAGAAGTCAAAATTTTCTCCACAAGAGAAAGGGTTGCTTCCTACTACTCATTCTTTGTCTAAGCAAGAGTATTTCTTGTTGCAGATTTTAAAAGCCTGCTTAATTACTCTTCCTTGTCCTTCCCATAAAAAATCTCATAAACATGATAAAGCGAAACATCCTTTCTGTGTATACCATCGAGTGCTTGGTCATTCCACTAGTGAATGTAAAGCCTTGCAAGACAAAATTCAACAACTTTGTGATTCAGGTGCCATCAAACTCCCATTTGATTAATGTACCTACCTTTACTTCGCATGACAAGTGATATCAAGGTTTACCTCTATCCTGCATGCTCGAAGTACCCTACATAGTTCTCCTCCCCTATATGTTGGGGGAAGTGATAACTTGTTATGAATATGTGTGTCCTTAAGCGCCCCTCTCTTCACTCTCTCTTTCAATTGAAGCATCCCTTGACTGGACTCTTCTCCTTTTGAAGGGTTCCTGAGGGACCTCTTTGAAATTATTTCTCTCAAATGAATTCTTTACGTCTAGCTTGGGGGTAGCCTGACTAGACCTCACCTTTCAAATAGCGCATCCCTTGAGTGGACCCCTCTCTTTTCACGATGGTTCTCGAGGGACCCCTTTGAAATTTTTTATGGTCTACGTGATCAACTGCTTTAGACATGTTCTATTTGTGGGTAGACATGTCGTTGCTTTTAGATGCGTCCTATCTACGGGTAGATGTATCGACACTTTGGACATGCTCTCTCTGCGGGTAGACATGTCACCGCTCCTCGACTCTACAAAATCTACTTCCTTGAGGTTTCTTTCATGTGAGAGTTCTTGAAAGATACCTTCCTTTCAAGTCTGCGAGTCTATAAGGTGCTTTCTCGGCCTCTTCCATGTGAGAGATCTTGGGGAATTCCTCCTTGCAAGTCTACAGGCTTGTTAGGTGCTTTTTGGTGATATAGGTTTCCTCCTTGAGCAGGGTTTTCTTTTATCACCTTCCTTGTGGTGCGGGTTCTACTCCTAAGCAGGTTTTGCTTTCACCATGTGCTTTTCGATGATATGGGTTTCCTCCTTGAGCGGGGTTTTCTTTTATCACCTTCTTTGTGGGGCGAGTTCTACTCCTAAGTGGGTTTTGCTTTCACCACATGTTTTTTGGTGATACGGGTTTCCTCCTTAAGCAGGGTTTTCTTTTATCACCTTCCTTGTGGTGTGGGTTCTACTCCTGAGCGAGTTTTTCTTTCACCACGCACTTTTTCTCTCTCTACTCTCTCATATTTATCAGATCAAATATTTTCATCTTCTTCATCCAGAGCATATGCTCCTCTTTCTTCATGTATTATTTAGGGATGACACATAGTTCAGAGACAACCTTCTACATTGAGGTCTCTTTACTTTGTTGACTCGAAACCTTTAGCTTTTTATGCTCTAACAATGCTATCTTTTGCAAGTTCTTCTTGTCAAATGTATTATCTACTTCCTCAACGGTTCAGGTATACATTTCTAACCCTACCCTTTCTTGATCTACATTACCGAACACTTGTTAGTGTTAGTGCTCGCTAAAGTGGGGGAAAATGTATAAGAGCGAATTTACACCCTATGTGCAATTCCCCTTTTTTCCATTGTCCACTTTAGAAAACCAAAGTCAGAGGCTTAATTCCACTTAAGCACATTGCTTGCATCACACTTGGTGCCTGTTTTGAGCGTCGGTGGAGGCATTTCTATCGGGGAAGCCCGCACAGTATGCGGATGTTCATGTGGCGTGCTTACGTCCCTGATAGATTCTCATGTCTAGAGCTTGCAAAGGCATTACACTTCCCATTGGGGATCGATTTGTAATGCCCTCCTCGGCCGACTGACCTGAATATGGTCATTTTCTTCCTCATTCCTTCATATTCAGTCCTTGGACTTGCATTGGGGGGTTAGAAGAAGAAAGGTTGGAAAAAATCTTAGACAAACTTGGCTCTCATACTCTCAAGCTTCAGATCATCCTCTTCCAAGCATTAAGCTCACTCTTGATAGCTCTAAGCATTCACTTTACACTTCATAGCAGCAACATCAACACTCCACCACATTAGTAGAGCAAGTGTGGAACAAAATACCATTGCAATAGAGGCTTGAGTTCCTCTCATTTTCTCCCCCATTAGCCTTGAGTGGTCTTGGTGGAGGTGGTAAGCTTTCACTCCTCTACTCTATTACTTGGTTGAGTAGCATAACACTATTTTGTAGTGCTTTAGTACTCTTTACTTCATTTTTATCTATATAATTGTCCATGGAGGTGGGAACACCAAAATGGGGTTTGACTGAGGCAAGGCCCTTTACAGCCCCAACAATTTCTCTCTCTTTTGTGTGCAGGTTTTGAAGGCACTTGTTTGGTGGAAGCTTCATCACCCACATAGTCGTAAGTATTTCTTTCCTTCCTTCTCCTTACCTTTGTCATTTCTACTTCTTTCTGCTATTTTACTATATTTTGTAAGTTCTTAGCAATCAAATAGAAATAGTCACTTAGTTGTTTTCTAAGATAAAATCTATTTTTGGTCCCTACAAGACACCAGCGCGCCTTTGAGACGCCAACATGCCGCCTTGTTGTCCACTTTTTGCGCTTACGTCCTCTGGCGGAAATCCTATCAATTTTTCCAAAGAACCTCTTTGACCTGCCCTTTTGGAATCTAAAACTTCCACGTTGTTCCATTGAGGTGATATAGGGAAATTCATCCCGTGAGGATCTCTAAGTGAAGAGAACTCATGAGTAGTGAATCCCCCTATATCACATGAACTTACATTAATAATTTCCTCTAAATAGTAATGATGTAATATGGCTTTACCTCTTCATTAGATATAATATTTTACTAGTTATATAGTACTGTATTGTGTTATTTTAGCTTTACACTTTCTCAAAGAGTCTATCTTTAAGAAGACTTGTTTTGAAGAATATTTAGTATTATATTTGTTATGAAAATATATAGTGTCTTTTTCTTGTGTGTTCTCGTATCATTGTCAAGTATTAGGATATGTTTGAGGTTCAAATTTCTTAAAGAAAATATTTTTTGCATAATTTTCTATAAGATGCAAAGGGTATAGTTATAGTTAGTACATTCTTGGTGAAATTTAACACCCTTTTTTCTAAATTATCATGACCAAATTAGTTATCCATTCTTATGCTCTTAGAGCTATCAAATATATTTTCAAGATTTTAAGTTTACATTTTAAATATGAAATCTAGTTGTTAAAGAGGGGTCAAAATTCATTTAAGGATGCAAGATAATTCACATATCTAATAAGATTCTTACTCAAAGAATGGGTGTACTTCTTGAGAGATATTTTTTATAGAAATAGATAAATTTCTATATTTTCAATTCAATGTGTTTATAGTTTTGAATTTCATGTCTACTATTGTGTTCATGCTATCATTTTCCTATTATTGATTTTTTGTTGATTTATCTTTAATTAAGAGAAATAGTCTAGTGGAGTTATTTTATATGTTTCTTGCATCTTAAGTGATAGGGGAGGAAAGTAGTTATTCATAATCAATCAAAAAATTATTACATTTATCATAAGTGTTGCATGTGCTAGACATGTCAAACAAAGTGTGATCAACTTTAATTTGTGTATGATTGGTTGGATGGGAAATAATTGTAAATACACCTAAAGGTCATGGCTACATGAGAATTGTAAGGACAATGGTCATTATAGTTGGATAGTGACTTACCTTGTTTACACTACATATGGTATAAATGGTCAAACTCATGTGTGATGAGTCTAGAATGAACATATCAAGAAGCATCAAGAAGAGATAGTGGATCCTTAGGCTATAGAAGATAGTGGCATAAGGTACTATATATGATATTAATAGGTTGTTCTCACAGAGTTATAGTGTGAAGAAAAGGATCATCCATTAAAAGAATGTGTACGAATGTCAACATAGATTAATCAATGTTGGTTGATTTTACATAGTGGCTAGGTGTAAGTTGGATTAAGAACTTCTTTAGTTCACTTGGTTTTCCCATAATAGATCAAGGGATTAGTTGGCCTCTATAATCTTTGTGCAATTAAAATATTTCATTTTATATGTATTAATATTATAAATATTATATTAATGTTAATGCTATTAGTTGGGTAGTTGGTAAATTAGACTTTGATATAATTTTGGCATGATGTGTAAATATTTTAAAATTGTCATGCAAACTTTAAAGAATGAAAGAAATGTGACCATTAACTACTAAAAGGGGGAATATTCAACTTTTTTATTCTAGAATTTGAAAAAGTTGGAAAGCAATAGATTTGTTAATTTTTAATAAAAAATTTATTTAATGACATTGGAATGATGAATTATTAGAGTAATTCCAATAATACACTGACTATTCTTAAATATCATCCAATTCAATTCATTTTTTCATTCTATAATTCAAAAATAAATTAAAGTATTGTTAATTGTATAACATTTTGATTAATAACATTAAAGTGATGAATTCTTAGAATGATTCCAACAATACCTGTTCTTAAATATCATTCAGTTCAATAATCAAAGATAAACTTTGCCCAATAAAAAACAAAGAAATATTAACCACTTTTAATATAAATAAAGTTTAAAATTACTTTTTTAAGTGTTTAATCTTCAAGGAATGTAATATTTAAGTAGACCCATACAAGACACGCGTACCTTAGTAAGAAAGTTTCAAATTAATAGAAACGTATTTGTAAAGTTTACTTTTCTAAATACGTCACCACCTTAGCTGTTGGCCTGCAATACTAAATTCTTAGCATATAAGTTTTCTGTAGTTTAGTATGTTCAGTCAGTGAAAGCAATGTTTTCTTTTCTAAAGTCAACGCGTTCTCAATGACCATTATGGCCGGGCTTAACCGGCACACTCTAAGCGTACACTGCTTAGGTGGCCGGGCCCACAACCCCTTTAATCTAGGCATTTCTCGTGACGTTTCCCGTTTCCGTTCACATTTTCCTTCGCCGTTTCTGTTCCGTTTCCGTCCACTTCGCCGTTTTTGTTTCGTTTGTGTCCGCTTCAGCGTTTTTGTTCCGTTTGCGTCCACAGTTCAGAACCATTTTAGTTTTCGTTTCCAGCATCACACTCTACTGTGGAAACTATAAAACCTGTAGGATCGGCCACTGTCTGAAAATTTAATCAGCGATTAAGCAAACGAGCTATCTTGTAATGTCTGGATCAAATCTTTTCGTTTCTATCTGCTGGCCGGAAGAGTATATTTATTTGATCTTTTAATCCCACATGCGGTATGTTAGGAAATCCAATGGAGAAGGGGACTATAAAATCTGAGTATCCGTCATACAATGTATGAAACAACGATAAAAACATTAAAAAGAGTTTTAATATATTTAAGAAAAAAACCTTACACGCATTTTGTCTTTGTGACCTCAACGTCTAGAGCATTACTTTTAGTTTTTGAATTTAAGATTTTAAATAATTAATAAATGTATTAATATTAAAATTATAAATTATTCGTATTTGTTAAATTATTAATATTTAATATTATTATAAATAAATGAATGAAACTTTTCAATTTTGTTTTTTAAATATATTTATTAATAAGATAAAATTAGTTAAAGAAAATAGACAATTAAAAAAATAATAAACAATCAATAATTATTATAAAAAAAAAATTTTATTAAAAATTAATTTTGAATATCAATTTTAAAATTATTGATTATTAATTATTTAAAATTAAAATTGATAAATAAATTACAAACAATCTACAATTCAACATTGTACATTTTGACAACATGATCTATGATTTTATTAAAAATTGATCCCACAAAAATTGATCTATGGTTTTATTAGAAATAAACAATAAATATTTTTTCTCCATAGGAACTAGGTAGAGTATATAGAACAAACTAATGAACCCATGATAACCTTCATTTTGATGTATTTTAGTTTGGTCTACTTTCTCTCCCGCATCTTGTTTGATTATTTTGAAGAGACCAAGGGTCATAACTATATTGTAGTTCATTCAACCTATTGACTACCCTGGTTGATGAGGCTTGACAAAAATAGTGAAGTGATTGTTGCATTTAGGATCATGCATGCATGTGGGATGGTGTGGTGGCAATAGCCTAACCTATAGTTGAATACAACACTAAATTTTTAGAATCAATTTTTAGAAGGCTTGATATTAGAAAGAGGTTTTAGTTTTAGAATTTTTACATGAGCCTCCTAGGGCCACTCATTTGTTATAAATTACGTATACTGCTAAATTTCCCCACTTATGAAGCATGCAGTTAAGATCATATTTCATAAATGAAGAGCACATTTTGTTGAAAGTATCCATGTGTAAAATAGAACCAAAATCACGAATTACTAAAAACCTTCATGGTCTAAACAAGGACTCAACCATATCCTTATATCATTACCTACAACCTAGATACTTTGAGCCATCTACTCTTATTGACTTTGCATATATTTGTTTTTGTAGCTATCTTATATTTAAGTGGCGAAGAGATTTATTTGTGCAAATTAAAGAGAGGGCTAGTAGTCATAGCACACTATATGGTATAACCTATAGAGAATAAATATGAAACTACAAGAAAACTAAATGCAATTCACAATTAGTCATTTCCACCATATATTGATTTCCATGTAGTTGTAGATTTGTTTTATGTTAGATATACCCACAATAATAAAAGTAGGTGATAATATCCAAATTATATTAATTAATTTATAAATTGATCAATTGAACAAGGTTTACATTTAAATTGAGTAATCATTTATGGCTTAGACACATTTTTTAGAATACTGTGCATGGTTCACTCAATTAATGTGTTGTCGAATTTGTCATAGATTATACATAACAATTTTATAGAGCAATTTCTATAATAATTTGAATACTTGAATTGAGATATCTATCACAACTATAATTTGTAATTATACAGACATCTTTGATACTAAAATGTTCCTTATCCATTTATTTAGATTTTGATTAAAGTTTGATCTAACATCTAATACCATACAAAAATTCCTTCAAGAAAATGCAATTGGCAAGTACAAAGCTAAATTCCATAACCTTTATTAACATCCATGTTGGTTGTGTCAATATGGGAACTTTGGAATGGGGTATGGACATCTATCAAAGCATAATGCATAGAGGGATTTTTCAAATTTTGTGGTTACAACTACCTTAGTAGTATCATCTACTTTTATTGTTGTGGGCATATCTAATATGATACAAATCTAAAACTCTATGGAAATCAATATATGGTGGAAATAACTAATCGTGAATGACATTTATTTTTCTTGTCCTTTCATCTTTGTTCTCTATAGGTTATACCATATAAAATGTCATTTCTACTAACCCTCTCTTTAGTTTGCACAAATAGATATCTTCACCACTTAAATATGAGATAGCTACAAATACAAATATATGCCAAGTCAATAAGTGTGGATCATTCGAATCATCTAGGTGTTAGGTAAGGCTATAAGGATATAGTTGAGTCCTTGCTTATGCCATGAAGGTTTTTATTAATTTATGATTTTGGGTCTATTTACAAGTGAATACTTTCAACAAGATGTGCTCTTCATCTATAATATTATCTTTGTTTCATGCTCCATAAGTGGGGAATTTCAGTAGTATTAGGAATTTATAACAAATAGGTGGCTCTAGGCAGCCCACATCTTTCTAAGTCAAGCATTCTATAAATTCTAAATATAGTTTTTGACTCAACTATAGGTAGGTTATTTCCATCACTTCATTCCACATGCAAGATTCCAAATGCATCAATTGCTTACCATTTTTGCCAAGTTTCATCAATCAAGCTAGTTAATGGGTTGAACATGTAGATACCTAAATATGACACATTATCATCACTTGATTATTTTACTCTATATTTGATTGAATACAACCCTAATTATTCAATTAATTATCCCATCACATATCCTTATTAATTAAATAATATTTTATTTTCATCCACTATTCATCGCTATTCACACACCTATTTTTTAGCCTAAATCATTAAATTATCTTCCTCATGTAGTTCATCTTTCGTAAACAAATCCAATTAATTATTTACCCAAGTCCTCCATTCCTTTCTCAAAAATTAAATTCACATTTTTATTTAGTGGGCTAATCCATTTAGCTTCTTAATCCCCCACTTGCACAATCTAATCCTAGACAACTCATCTCAAATCATACACATTCCCCACTTGTGTACAAAGGCATGGGATTTTGTACATGTGACATGATCTTGGTACCATGTCACATGGGTCAAGTCCTTGCCCATAAATCCAATCCAAGTTTAAATTCCTCTAAGGGTACTCCCAAGTACCTTTTCTATCTCATCCATCCAACTTTCCCAAGAAGAATTTGCACCATTGATTCTATCCTTAATACCTCTCTATCCATCTTCTCCAAGCACCATTTGAAACTTGTCACATCCTCCATTCTTGATATGTTTCAATCCATTTCCATCTTTAGTCTCATCTTTCTATCCCAACCCTCCATCCAATCTCCCTAAAATCTATAAACGTAACCCTCACTTAGCTATTGCATCCACTTGAACTTGAATGCAACCTTATGTTATTGGTACAAGCACTACATTCAACCATTCATGAGCACAACCACCATTCCATGTTGCAACAAAGGTTATTTTGGTTAAACCATTTTATGGTTCCATTATGTTTGGTTGACTGTTATGCTGATTTTGAGTGAACGTGCTTGTGTTTTGAGTAGAGTATATTAATATTTTTTTTCTTTATCAAGCTCAAAATTACATGCATATAGAATGAACTATAGCTTAGTTACAAACCTTGGTCTCTTCAAAATAATAATAAAAAAATAGGGAGAGGAAGGAGCACAAACCAAACTACTTCAAAATAGGGGTGGTTTTGGGTTTGTTGGTTTTCTTTATATGCTCTATGTGTTTCTTATAGGGAGAAATTAATCACTATAGAAATGAAAGATGGTTGATTATCTACCCAATTTTTTTTGTGTGTTTTGAAATGGAAGAGATCTACAACTCTGGAAATTGGTATATGATAATAATCAACTTATTATCCTATTTATAACATCTTCTTAGATTTGTGTACTAACAAATACGGGGTAGAGGGTAACATGCTCCTTTGAATTGGATTCTACATAACAATTTATGTGTTGTAATAATTTTTTCTATTCTTTTCATTTTTTACATTGGGATGCATATATATTTATAATCAACAAACTCTTTCAATGTCTTGCCAACATTAATACTATTACTAATATCAAACTTTTATAAGAATTTATATAAATAAGAACATAAATAAGAAATATATTGTAATAGTTTCTCTAACAAAGGATTTAAAGTCACGTGTACTACAAGGACTATAAGATATACACAAAATGGATCTACATTGAAAATTTTGTAGAAAAATTCAAGCAAATACAATTGGTAGCTGCAAAACCAAATAAATGTGAAACCATAGACTATAATGATTGTAGGATATACACATAATGGATTTGTTGAAAATGTTTTAGAAATTTTCAAGAAAATCCAATTGGTAGATGCAAAAACAACTTCCACAACCTTCACCAAAACCGTTGTTGGTTTTCTTAATATGAGAGATTTGGAAAAAGGTATGGACATCCATCAAAGTATAATATGAAGATGGATTTTCTCAAATGTTGTGGTTGTAGATTCCCTTTCGAAATCTATGCAAAATGTGGTAAGATAGACAAAGCTTGTGAACTATTCAAGACACAATGCCTCAAAGAATTGTAATCTCTTGGAATACACTCTAATTAGAAAAGTTGCATCGCTACCCTCATAACAACCTCTCAATTTGTTATCAAGCCCTATAGGAAATTTATAACAAATGGGTGGCCCTAGGAAGCCATGTAAAAATTCTAAAAATAACACCTATCGTTCTAATATCAAGCCTTTTTAAAAAATTCAAAAAATTTAGCATTTGATTCAACTATTGGTAGGCTATTTCCACCACACTTCATTCTACATGAATGATGCTAAATGCAACAAATGCTTTACTTTACTACTTTTGTCAACCAAGCCATTCAATGGGTTGAATGAACTATAATTTATTTATGACCCTTGGTCTCTTCAAAACAGTTAGACAAGATTAAGGAGAGAAAGGAGCACAAACCAAACTACTTCAAAATAAGGGTTGTTTTGCATTCATTGGTTTGCTTTATATACTCTACCTAGTTCCTGTGGGGAGAAATGATTACTATACACATGAAAGACAATTGATTATCTACCCAGTATTATTTTGTGCTTTATGGAAATTGGTAGATGCTAATAGTCAACCTATTATCTTATTTATAGTATTTTCTTAGCTTTGCATACTAACAAATTTATTTAAGGTAGAGGGTAACATGATTCTTTGAATTATCTATTGCAAGTATTGCTTCCATTCTTTGCATTTTTACATTGGAATGCATATATTTTTATAATTAGCAAACACTTTTAATTTCTTGCATATTTGACACAATGCCCCAAAGAGTTGTGATCTCACTTATGCCCTCTAAAATGTGTTCCATTACTACCCTCATAACAATCTTTCAATTGTTTTGGTGTCTATTATGTTATACCCAATTAGATACTCAATCGTGATACCTTGATTTCACCATCAAATTGTCATTTGTATATCAAATTTTGTCAAAATCCAAAATGATCAATTTCTAATAAAATTTTAGATATGTTACCAAAATCTAGATTGTTAAATGTGATCGTTTATAATTTATTCATCAATTTTAATTTTAAAAAATTAATAATTAATAATTTATTATTTATTATTATTTAATAATTTTCATTAAAATTATTATTTAAAATTAATTTTTAATTAATAATTTATTATTATTATTTTTAATTAAATTTTGTATTTATAATAATTATTGATTGTTGATAACTATTATTGTATTAATTTTTTTTTTAAATATATATTTTTTACTGTGAATAATTTACTATTTATAAATTTATTTCAAAAACTCAAAATTGAAAAGTTTTATTAATTTATTTTTAATAATATCAACCATTAATAATTTATTTAAAAATATTAAATTCCAAAAACTAAAAATAATGCCGTGGACATCGAAGTCATAAAGGACAAAAGTTGTGTAAGTTTTTTTAAAAAATATAATAGAACTTTTTTTTAAATGCGCTCGGTAATTGCTGTTCGCCATATCCTATGATAGACAAAATTCTCTGAACTCAGTTTATAATCCCCTTCTCCATTGTGTTTTCCCATGCAACGCATGTGGGATTAAAAGATCAAATAAATATATTCTTTCGGGCAGCAGATAGAAACGAAAAGATTTGATGCAGACGTTACAAAGCATGCTCGTTTGCTTAATCACCAATGAAATTTTGCAGACAGTGGCCGACTCTACATGTTTTATAGCTTCCACAGTAGAGGATAATGCTGGAAATGATAACTAAAATGGTTCCAAACCGTGGACGCAAACGGAACAGAACGGCGAAGTGGACGGAAACGGAAATAAAACGGCGAAGACAAATGTGAACGGAAACGGAAAAGGTCATGGAAAATGCCTAGTTTAAAGAAGTTGTGGCCCCGGCCACCTAACCAGTGTACGCTTAGAGTGTGCCGGTTAAGCCCGGCCAATTATTATAAACAGCAATCACAATCTAAAGTCAACTATCTTCCTTTTAATATTACATGACATATTTGCCTACGTGCATTATATGAAAGTGTTAATTGAGAGGAAACTTTAACTTTCCAAAAGTAAGTAGCTACACCGTATCATCTACGCCTGGTTCTCCGTTTGACAGTGACAGAGGGCGAGAATGGGACACAGTTAAAAAACTGAGTGCCAAAGCTTCCTTTCTCAACAGTGCAACCAATTCATTAAACAAATTGGACTGAGTCCTTACCATGCATAGAAAACTGTGGAAAACACCGAACGTGCCAGGAGGTTTATTAAAAACAGAAACGATGCTCCATAACGATATCTGAAGCAGCTCCTGTGATAAGATCAAACTGGCCCAAATGTAATGTAATTTATAACATTCGACGAAGAAGTAGTTGGAATGTGCATGTATACTCTGGCCAGACAGGGATGTATGCAATTGATATTCATGCGGGTTTAGTTAGGTTATTCAACGGTGGGTTTTTGTTAACCAATCAATAATTGCATAATAAAATGATATAAATAGGTGGTCCGGTTCGAATTTGTAATGTATACAATCGGTAGAACGAGAGAGAAGATAGAGATGGCGAGCTTCTGGTTTGTTGTTGTTGCTTTTCTTGCAATTATATCTGCGGGCGAGGGGGATGAGCTGAGTGATAATTTCTATAGCGAAAGTTGTCCATCTGCTGAGGACACAGTTCAGCGAGTGGTGGAGAAATACATAGCAATGGATCGCACCCTTGCGGCTCCCCTCTTAAGGATGCTTTTCCATGATTGTTTCGTGCGAGTCAGTAACACATTACTTGGCCCATTTAACCATATCGGATTTTTTCAGTTTAACTAACCATTTCATACATATAGATTGTACTGCGTAGATTACAAAAACTAATGCTGGGGTAAAACTGTTTTGTGGTTTGATTAGGGTTGCGATGGGTCAGTGCTTCTGAATTCCACAGCGAACAACACAGCAGAAAAAGCCGCCGTTCCAAACCAGAGCCTGCGTGGATTTAATGTAATCGATGATGTGAAAGCAGAAGTGGAGAAGATATGCCCAGGTGTCGTTTCCTGTGCTGACATTGTCGCCCTGGTTGCCCGAGATGCTGTAGTTGCTGGGGTAATAACTACATTACAATAGCTTAGCATGACAGCGTTAGGAGTTTTTTTATTCTAAACCTTTGTTCTTCTAAGAATTGTTTCTCACCTCTAAAGTTTTGAAATTGTGTATATTTATAGCAGAAACATGACATTAATCTATTCCTTACTTATCATGTATCAATTTAGAGTTAAATGTTATTGTTATTTTATATAAATATTGAGTTAATGTTGAAGTTACGTATAGAGTGGAGGTCCATCCTGGCGTGTAAGAACAGGGCGTAGAGATGGAGTGATATCTCGGGAGAGCGAAGCCTTGAGCAACATTCCCTCGCCATTTTTTAACTTCTCTCAACTTCAGACATCTTTTGCAAGCAAAGGACTAGATGTCAAAGACCTTGTTGTTCTCTCTGGTGTGTGAAAAATCAATCATTTTTAAACATTAAATATGTTCACCAATTGTGTACTATAGAAATACAAAATCTCTTTAATATTTGAAGTACTTAATTATTGAATTATTGGATAATCATAAACTAACATTGTTATGTAATGAATATTGCTACTATGAATAGGTGGACATACAATTGGAGTCGGTCTCTGCAATTTCTTCAGCAATAGACTTTACAACTTCACGGGAAAAGGAGACATGGACCCTTCCCTCAACTCCACTTATACCCAATTTTTAAAGACTAAATGCCCTAGTTTAGCAGACAACACAACCACTGTACCAATGGATCCCAATAGCTCCCTTACCTTTGATAGCCATTACTTTACTAATCTTGAAGAACATATGGGCCTCTTCCAGTCTGATGCTGCCCTACTCACAAATGATGCCGCCAAAGAGTTTGTTGATGAGCAGGAGAATCAAGATTGTTTCTTCGACAACTTCAAGAACTCCATTCAAAACATGTCTGAAATTCAAGTTCTGACTGGAACAGCAGGGCAAATTAGACGTCAGTGTGCCTTTGTCAACTAAGCTCATATCAATTGGAATACCTTCTATATTCTTCACTTATATTCTGGGTACTGTCATTAGTGGATAATAAAAGTAACTGTCGACGAATAAAATTAAGAATGTTTCGACAGGGGTTCCCAATGTAATGCGAAGGTAGATGGGTTGCTGATTATAAGTGTGATGACTTTTGAAATTGATTTTTAATAGAGATTAATAAAGGCTTTCATTATTTAGAGTTTGTAATTTTGGAGGAAATAATCATTCTAAACAAGCTAGTTTAAAGCAATCACTTAATGTAAGTAATATATCTCATGAATTTGAATTGATTAATTTATGAATATAAATATTTAAATTTAAATAAATAAAATAATAGTACTTATCATTATATTTTTTATGTCAAATATAAGGAATTGATTTGTTAATTTGTCAAATCTTTGTGTGATGTTAGATAAATTTCTTTAAATTACTCAAACTTTTCTCTAATATTTTTGTTGAGTTTTGCACCTACATTTGTGAACCTTGTTCATAGATATGAATTTTGTGAAAGTGAAGCTAGGAAAATTGAAAAGAAAAAATAGTATTATGAATCAACCAAATATTCAAGAGTGTAGGTCGAATTGATGCGTTTCCATTAAGGAAATGAGGTGAATACATAGAAGAATTGAGAAAACCAAATTCCAAGTTTTGGAGGGAAAGGTTTGTTTAAATTTTGTTGGAAAAATGAAGAAGATTGACTATCTCTATAGTTTTTGTGTTCTCATTGATGTCACCATGTTGTGATTACAAGTTTAAGACTGTGGCTGATCTGGTATTTT